>JAVJIF010009821.1:0-129695 GCA_038442645.1 Agave tequilana
AAAGAGTCTTCCAGAAAGGAGACCTGGTCTTAGCTGTCAGACGACCGATGATCATGACGCACAAGACCAAAGGCAAATTTCAGCCTAAATGGGAAGGACCGTTTGTGATAGAGACGGTCTATTCAAA
The DNA here is from genome assembly GCA_038442645.1 of Agave tequilana. Taxonomy (NCBI): domain Eukaryota; kingdom Viridiplantae; phylum Streptophyta; class Magnoliopsida; order Asparagales; family Asparagaceae; genus Agave; species Agave tequilana. Next base: position 128 of record JAVJIF010009821.1, read on the forward strand.
CGAGCATACCGCCTTACGACTGCAGACGGCGACCTCCTCATGATGCCAATCAATGGCAAATTCTTAAAGAAATACTATCCTTAATCAAGGATCTTGCTCTCGATCAAGTTAACATTACACCTCTGATCGAGACCCGCGCGTCCGGAATACGCACAAAAGAGCCTCTCCTTTCTCCAAGCATATCAAACCTGCTGGTAGCTGGGGTTTGCTTAAAATCCCAAGGGACCTGTTCCCATTTGATTCCCTCTCCAAATCACCTACCAATATCTCATCCATAGAATGGTAGGACCACATATACTCCGCTGTTACGTTAACATTAAACCTATGACAGCAGTCCCCTCATTTCTCCTCGTGAGAACGAGATCTCCAAAGTCACTTACCAATTCTCATCCATAGAATGGTAGGACCACATATATCCCACTGTTATGTTACATTAAACCTATGACAGTGGTTCCCTCGTGCAAACGAGACCTCTTCACCTATCATGAAGCTTAGTGGCTTCTCAACAGTTACTTCATTGCGACCTCTGAACTGGCAGATAGCCAATTTCATCTACCATTGAGCTTAGTGGCGTCTCAAATTGGTCATGTCATTGCGACCCCTGAACCAGCAGACAGCTAAGTCTCAACCCCGAGCCCTGTTGACATTTATAAAAGATAGGTCTCGATACTCGTCGACATCTACAAAGGACAAGTATCACTCATTGTTGAGCTTGGTGGCTTCTCAACCAGTTACGTCATTGCGACCTCTGAACTGGCAGATAGCCAAGTTCATCTACCATTGAGCTTAGTGACGTCTCAATTGGTCATGTCATTGCGACCTCTGAACCAGCAGACAGCTAAGTCTCGATCCCGAGCCCTGTTGACATTACAAAAGACAGGTCTCGATACTCGTTGACATTTACAAAAGACGAGTATCACCTATTGATTGAAGCTTGGTGGCTTCTCACCAGTTACGTCATTGCGACCTCTGAACTGGCAGAAGCCAAGTTTCATCTACCATTGAGCTTAGTGGCGTCTCAAATTGGTTATGTCATTGCGACCTCTGAACCAGCAGCAGACAGCTAAGTCTCGACCCGAGCCCTGTTGACATTTACCAAAGACAGGTCTCGATACTCGTTGACATTTACAAAAGACGAGTATCACCTATTGATTGAAGCTTGTGGCTTCTCAACCAGTTACGTCATTGCGACCTCTGAACTGGCAGATAGCCCAGTTTCATCTACCATTGAGCTTAGTGACGTCTCAATTGGTCATGTCATTGCGACCTCTGAACCAGCAGACAGCTAAGTCTCGATCCCGAGCCCTGTTGACATTTACAAAAGACAGGTCTCGATACTCGTTGACATTTACAAAGAGACGAGTAATCACCTATTGATTGAAGCTTGGTGGCTTCTCAACCAGTTACGTCATTGCGACTCTGAACTGGCAGATAGCCAAGTTTCATCTACCATTGAGCTTAGTGGCGTCTCAATTGGTCATGTCATTGCGACCCTGAACCAGCTGACAGCTAAGTCTCAATCTCGATGCTTGCTGACATTTACAAAAGGCAAGTATCTCCCTTCCTTTCAAGCCCCGCAAGGGCTACCCTCGAGACTGGCAACGTCCCATTCGGTTATGTTACTGCAACCTCTGAACCACAGACAGTCATGTCTCATTATCTAAACAACAGACGACAAAAGAAAAATTTCTATTAAATCCAAAAGGATGGGATACATGGAGGAGCCTATAGGCGTACATGATCAGATCGGATCCGATCTCCGAGCGAAGCTAGCCGTGTCCTCCTGTCATCTTCAGCCTGGGCCAGCGCCTGTGATCTTAGCTCTGGCCTCATCGAAGTCCACCGCCTGAGCCAGACGAGCCTCGGTCTCCGCCAAAGTCGCCCTCTGTGATGACTTCCGCTCCGCCAGTTCCTCACTTCGAGCCCTGAGCTGCTTAAGCCAGCGCAGACTCTTCATGACGCATCTGTGTAGCCTTCGACAAGAGGATATTTGCCTTTCGGATCATCTCTTCAGCCCTCTTGATCTTATCTTCAGCGTCAAAAGAGCACTGTTGGAAGCATCAATTGCACTCCCAACCTCTGCTTCCTCCTGCCTCCAAGGACCTCAAGTCAGAGGAGATAGCCTCAACAGCCTCTTGGGCAGCGAGCTGAGCCTCGCGCTTCTGGGCGACAAGACGTGCAAGCCGTTCATCAGCCAAAGACGCTGCGTCGGAACGATAGAAATGGCGCCATTCCTCCACGTCCTTCTCAAGGTCATCTACCAGAGCTCCAGAGCAGTAGCTTGATGGTACCCCTCAAAGTCCCGAATACACTCAATGCCACGGAGAGAACCATCTTCAGCTTCGGAAATGGCACAGGCGAGCCCTTCAAGACTAGACCGATAGTCTGCTCCAAACTATTATAGAAGCTGTCGACCAGATTACCGATAAAGTCATTCTCAGCTTCATCAACCCTTGAGACAACCTCGGAGCAATCTACCAACCTAGTCGACACCACCCGCGAAAGAAGAAGCGGAACATCGACTGCAGCAGGGCAAGCCAAAGGTGACCTCGGCGGAGTCCTCAGCGACACCAGCACGCCAGCCACCGCGGAGGTAGGACTGGCAACCACCTCCTGAGCAGCAGGCTCAACTACCAGCGTCGGGAGGTAGGGCTCACAATCACCCTCAATGCCGTATTCGGCAAGACAGCCGCACCCCACTCGTTGATATGACTGGAAGTGGGGGTACCCCGGGACTGCCGCCTCTTCAACCACAGGGCCCTCCGCTGATTTGGGCTGATAAAAAGGCAGGTCGCCATACAGCGCGTCTAACACAGCTGCGTCTGCCCCGGTCGAAGCGCTCATATCGCCCTTTGACCCTTCAGGAAAACCCTCCGCTTCTTTCGAAGCTGATGCACCTTGGGGACGAATACCTGCAACAAAACCAAGGTCAAAAAAGGGGACGCAACAAATAGGCGAGGACCAAGAGATCTTAGTCTTACCGAAGGCCGATGTCACCTCGTCAGCCGCATCAGAATCCAAGGGTCCCATCGGAAAGTTCTTACCAGACTCAACGCGATAGCCGGCCCACTCGCCGATTCCTCCGCAGACCACCCGGCAGAGCTGGATGCCATAGGACTTCCTCTAGAAGCCTCAGCGCCCGAAGGGCCAATATCGGCCGCATGATCCCCACTCCTCCGAGCGAGCAAAGGAACCAGCTGCACTTCCATAAGTGAACAGGGGATCGTAGTGCTCCCCTTGCTCTCCAATTGCCTCAGCTCCTGCGACAAAAAGCAAATGATGAGTTATTTAAAGTGCGCTGAAGGCATATTATATTGGCCAATCTTACCAGTAGTCGGTTCAGCAACCGACGGCTCAGCCACTAATGGAGCAGCAGAAGGAGGCGCAGCAGAGGGCTCACCCTCTACCACGATGGTAGGAGTCTGGCGACGGGGCCTCTTCGCCGCGACTTCCTACGGGATCCACTCCCACGCTTCCTTTTGAAGTGGACCTCAGAGTCCTCTTCCTCCACTTCTTCCACATGCTGTGGGGGAGCTGCTCCCACTACACCAGACCCGGCTTCACGAGCACCAGCTTCGTGGGCATCAGCCCTTGTCTCTGCCTCAAAGCGAGGGCTCCCCGCATCAGAAGCCTCGCTGTCATCTATAGCGATGAACTCCTCTATGCCAGGAACACGGACTCGTTTTGCCTCCATCTTATCAGAAGCCTTCTGCCTCATCCGATGAGAAATTAACCTCACACCCGAACGGTTGACGTTAAACCTAGCAGGTGTAGAGTTCGAAGCCGCATACCATTGGCAGAAACACAGGGTCGTCCAAAGGCCGGGATCCCTCAACGGCGTGCGTAGCCACGCTCCAGTGCCATCCGCGTAAAGAACCGCCAAGCACGAGCCCCATCAATGAGGCTCCCCATGAAAGCCAGGTCCGGATTGGGGTTGCCCACATACAACTGGTCATACCCAAATTGGCGGCAAATCGGCTCGGGACGTAGGGCTCCAGGTAGCAGGTATCCCCACTCCTGTACAACAAATGCGAGGGCCGGATACAGACCACCACTCGAAAACACCCCGACTCATGGGAGACCGACCTGACTCCACATCATGGAATTCCTCGTTATATCCTGCACCCCGCAGACGAGGAAAACAGCGGAACAGGCTGTAAGCGTCATAACGACGCACTAACTTACGGGCCTCGGCCACATAAGTTTTCTGCCACAAACAGCCTTCAAAACGACGGAGAAGCGCCGTTTGAACACCCGGCGGAGGGTCCTCCCCAGCTCCAATTAAAGTAGGACAGTGCAAGGCGAACCACGCCATCAAGTAGGTGTACGGTAAACCTACCCTAGGATTGGGTCCGTCACAAGGCAGGACAGCACCCTTCCCCCGCCTTGACGCCATCGGCCTGCAGAAAGCCTCCGTCAGAACACGAAGGCCCCTCTGAATACAACACACCATGGCCGGGAGAAGACCCAGACGGTGGCCATGGACAAGCGAACGGCAGGCAGCAGCACATTCGGGTGAACAATGTCACCCGAAGAAGAAGGCACGACACACACTTCTTTAACCAGATGGTCAAGAAGCCAGCCAGCAATGCCTTGCGAGACATAGGCCGACGGGCCTGATGATGAAAGCTCCGAAGAACGTCACCCTTCCCGAGAGGACCATCTTCTTCTGCCACGACGATGTCCTTTTCAGCATGCACCTCCATCCTTGCCAAGATGTCCTCTTCAGCAACTCCGCAATGAGCTGCCTCGGGCGCACTAGTCATGTCCGGGAACAAGTAGTTCCCCCAGCTCTTCAAGCTCTTCGAGCTACCCTTACCACCAGTGTGGATGCTGGAACAAATGTGCAGGTGGCACATCAATTCCCGATATGTCTCAAGCAAAGCAGGCTCTTGCTTCTCCAAGAGAGCCAACTCCGCCTCACACGGAAAATACTCTTCATATGGAAGAGACCCGAAGGGCAAAGCAGAGATCTCTCGCATCTCATGCAGGGCCATGCCCCAATTCACCAACCGGGGTGAAGAAAGTCCCCGAGGCTGGGCAGTACAACTCAAGGATGGCGTAGAAGCACGCACCTTCATCTCAATGCCGTAGCAGGTCGCCCTGACGGCCTCATAGAGGTTCAACCCCTCTAATTCCCCCTCAAAATGATTGAGGATATAATGGTCAACTCCGCCCACCATGACCTAGGAGGGTGGACCCAACCAGGAGCCCTGAAATCTGTGGCGGGGTAGTTCCCCTCAGCCTCGCAGAACTGAGTACCGAAGGTCGGCGCCGCAGCTGGATTCTCTCCTACTGGAAGGTCCCGCAACACCTTCCCAGGGTATAGCCCTATTATGCTACGAGGAGGGCCCGCCCTCGAATAGCCGGTCTGGGATGTCAACCTCCCGACACTTATAGACTCGGCATTTAGGCTCACGCCCCACGCCATCTTCCGAGCCTGAGTCACGCTCGCGAAGGAAGACAAAGCGAAATGCCGCTTAGTAGACGGGAGATAGAATCTCTCGCCATCCAACTGGAAGATCCACTGGCCTTCGCCGGCCTGCAGCTGGCGATCGGGATCAGGTGCAGCATCCCCGAACATGAAGTCAGGCTTTTTGTAAGCCTGACGGTCAATATCTTCAAACGAAGCCGTAGTCAAAATACTCCGCATGGCCTGCGGGCCACCGCTCTGAATGAGCGTATCCCGTACAAGGGGGCTCGGCTCACTGAACAAGGAAGCCTGCCCGATGAACTGCAAGCTGATGCTCCCTGCTCGACTGGTTACGCCAAATAGACTGTTCTGAAGGCCGGAGGCGTAATGTACTGCAAAAACAAAAAAAAAAACAAAAAAAAAATGAACTATGATTAGTTCATCAATCAAATGGACGCGAAGACATAAAAATTCGCTAAGGCATAGCCTCGCCAGTAAGCAGGAACAGCGGGATAATAGCTTTGATAAAAAGCTTCGCTTCACAGATAAGACTGCATCTTTGCAGGAACTGGCATAGCCCTAAGGGCTGACGTCATCAAAAGGACTTCATGACCAACAGTCGTCCTTCGTGGCCACGACTGAAGGCACACGACCCATATCCTGTTCCTCAACAGGATGAAGACTGCCCCAAGCAATGGCTTCCTATGGAAGCCCAAGGGAAGAACTGTTCAGTTCTTACTTCCCTCCTGGTGCAAGTAAAATAGGGAAGTTAAGGGAAACGAGTTCCCTGATAAGGACAGATCATATTCGATCGTCCTAATAGCCGAGTATCGACTCCAAAGGATGAAGACCACTCTCTAATCAAATAGGAGAGTCTCTTACCAGCGATTGGTCGCTCAATGAACGGAGGAGGACCCCCCTCCGCTGCAGAAGTCGCTGCTTCTTCCCCCCCGCTCGTCTCTTGGGCGCCATTGAAGGAATGCAAGAGTGCTCAAAGTACTCTGAAGCAAAGGAGGAAGAAGAAGAGAAGAGATAGAAAGTTCTCTAAAAATAAAGGGAGATCTTCCCATATCAGCCCAATCGGGCTTTTATAGGCCAATCAGCGCCTAAATCAAGGCCTCGAAAAGGGCACATGCCCGCCGTTTCGAATTAATTCGAAACAGTGCCCAAAGCGCCTAAGGCGCTTTTCCCAAAGTGCGACGGTTCAACCCCACTAAAGGGTTAACTCCGCGCAGGAGCAAAGTGCGGCTTCGCACAAACCTTCAAAGACTTCGCCAGGAGGTCTACCTTAGCCCGCCAAAGAGGCTGCTGTTTGCGGACATGCCGGTCTCGCGAAGATCATTCGAAGAAAGGACAATGTCCTTAACTCTGCATACAGTTCAGCCCAGCTATGGCCAGACTCTCAGTGAAAGCAAGCAAATCAGATGATCAGACAATGAACTTCATTGATTCAAAAGCAAGGGTACATTGATATTACATCGAAGTTGTGTTTCATACAACACACTCAGTTGCCCCAACAAAGATCTTTTGAGGCATACAAGCGGTTTTATCTGCTACCAAGCCAGATCAACGGGACAGGAAAGGCCTTCCTCCTGCACAAGGCCGTAATCCTTCGCACATGAGCAGATGGTGCCGTGCCGGCGCGGACACGGTCATTTTTCTCCACAAAATGGCAGATCTTACCAGGCCATTTTTTTTTGAAGCCTGGCAATAAGCTTATCGCCGCCAACACGTCAGATCACCTATAATGGGAACTAGTTTTGATGCTAGTGATCTGACGGGTGAGTAGGCCCACTCCCATGAAGTGGATCGTCCCCGACGAAGGCCACCAAAGTTGAAAGTCGGCAGCCAGCCTCACCTCAGATCGAATCATCTCGGACAAGAGGCTGCCAACAGCCCCTGGGACGCGCATCCGCTTGCCCCGAATTGTTCCTCCTGCTTAAATTAAGTTCAACCCAAGGGAAGCATAAGGCAATTTTATGGCTTCTTCCATCAAGTCACCAGACTGGCAAGCATAGCTCGCTGCAAGGCAAATTGAAGCAAGTTAGCAGTTAAGCACAGAAAGAGCTGCAAAAATATTAAGTCAGATTCTTCAGCGGCAAAGCAATCCGACTTCAGCAGAGGACAAGTTCCACCTGCACAGCAACCATGGGCTGGCTCAGCAAACGCCAAGTCCTAGCCTCGCCTATACGGCAAAGTCAGACTGATCTTGTGAAGAACAGTCTCAACCTCGCCAATATGGCAAGACTGGCTCAACTATTGAAGAAGCCAAGTCCCAAGTCCTGCCTGCGCAGCGGACTTAACAAGCAATGGTCTTTCTGATCAAATCAAGATGATGGTTTCGCAGAAAGCCGTGATGAGATCCTTCTCTGCAACAGCCGATTGCAAGATGAAGAACAAGGGAAGCTAATCTCTGAAGCGAGCTGCCAAAGCTAAATCAAGGGAGATGAGTTCCCTAAAAAGCGGTGAAGTCTTTGAATGATCAAGACTTACTGGTCCTTGGCCGGTTAGACAACCAGGGTGGGCTTTCCCACTAATTCTGAGATCTGAGTATCTCTCACAACCAAGAGAAGGGAAGAAGAAAGGCAAGGCACTTCTCTTCAGAGGACCTCAAGTGTCCTATTTATAGGCCCCATGGCCTGAGCGCAACCACCTCAAGCGTGGAAGCACGAGCGCACTTAAGGCATGATTGCGCCTTGATGACAGGGACGGTTCCCATTGGAACCGTACAAGGGAAGAAACGTCTCCCTCATAAAAGGCACTTATGGCGCCTTGAATAAAGGGAATATCCTCCCTTGGAAACGTGCAAATCGGAGAACATCTCTCTCGATTGGCGCGAAAGAAGGAATGATCCTCCTCGTAACCGCCCCACGGCAGTTGGCTTTGAAAAAGCAACAGGAGTTCCAAAGCGAACTTATTTCTTGAAAGCCCAGATGCGGAGCTACCCCCGACGCGAAGCTATTCGCGAACCAGTGCAAACTCTTCGGCGGATCCATCCCAAAGCAGGATTGAAGGCGAAGCTGAACTCAACCATCATGGCGATGTTCATACTCCACACCACCATCACAGCAGTTCAAAGTGTTTCGAAGTCTGGGCTATTGCAGACTTTCGAAAACTTTGAAGGGGGTCTTGTTGACACTTAAAAAAGACAAGATTCTCATTGGTCCGAACGATGTCTAAACTTGTTGACATTTACAAAAGACAAGGGACAGACGAGCTGAAGACCAGTTTTTCACCCAACTCCAAGGGACAAGGAAGCGGTTTGGACTCCACTGATCCAGCAAGCAGAACAGTAAACCCGATTGTTTCTAAACAGACCTCAGCAGGTCTAAAATGCTAGCATTTAGCATTACATTAGCCAAGGAGATAGCCTCGCTTGAGAGGCTAACATCATCCAGAGCATCGCCAGGAAGCTAACTGACAGCTTCGCCGAAAAGCCTCTTTTCGGACTTCGTCAGGAATTGCCATTGCCTCTAGCTCCGCTATGAGCTTCAAAGCAAAGCGGGCAGCTCCGCCATCAGCCTGCCTGTTATGGTCAACCTTTGACTAATCAAAACTCCTGATAAGATCGGATTCAATCTAATCAAATCCAATCAGGATTCAAATATGGCAGGTGATTGCCACAATCTCTTGACTCTCTTGAAACGAGTAAGTGGATCAAGGAGAATCTCCTAACAATATGGAAAGGATCATCGTATCAAGACTGAATTCAAGACTCGCGCCATTTTCTAGCTCCGCAAAGCTATTATAGCCTCGCAGCAAGGCTACTTTCCAGATTCAAACAGATTCGGTTCAATCTGTTTCTATATCTTCAAAGGGGACGATTATACCCTTACTTTCCCTATAAATAGCCCATCAGGGGCACAAGGGAGGAAGATGGCAGGGCACAGGAGAGAGAGGACTCACAAGCAGAGACTTCTTCATAACGCATCGTGCGTTCTCTAATTCAGAGACCTTCCAAGAGAAATACTTCTCTTTTCAGGGTGGCGATACCCTAACAACCTCTTTTCCTCAAGAATCTCCGGAACCAGGCGAGAAGGAATTCCTCACAGAAGTGGTTTTGAGAAGTAGTCAGAGGTTTCTACCAATCCTCTATTCTCTGATTCCCGGAACCAGGCGAGAAGGGAATCTCATCGCTCGCATCGTCAAAGGGACAAAGTGGTCGCGCGCTGACCAGACTCCTATCGGCACACTTCTCCAGAATCTCTGAGGAGATCTACTTGTAATCTTTTTAAGAATACTTGTAATTTAGCTCCTCAACTTTTTATTTGTAAGTTTTCCCCCTTTGCAAACATAATGGAAAACATGTGCGACGCGGTTGGTCGCAAAGGCAGATGTGCCTGGGACCACGCGGGCCTTCTGAGAGGCGTTGACGCGCGTCTCTTGCTTGGCACAGTCGGCAGCAGGGGAGCTCGAGAGAGCCACAGATCGGGACTCGAGGCCATTCCCCGTTGAGACCCGACGGCAGACGCGGGTCCTTGGGCTCTTGGAGCCAGAAGAGAGGAACTCTTCGTACTTCGCCTGGTCGAACTCGACAACGAGCGATTCGACCATCTTTTCCTCATGGTGGACGTCATCTTGCGCCACTACCTGTTCGTCAGTAACGAAAGTAGTCCCCAGCGAGTCGCCATCTCTTATTGGACACGGAAAGAGAAGGAGGGGTGTAAAATTTCCTTGAATCAGATGAAAAATTACAACAGACTAATCTTCCGGTTACAAGGGAGGGAGGATGTTGAAGCTTGAATCCCCCCTTTGTTTAGTGCTGGGTTCTTCGTGTGGCGGTGGAGAGTGAATCTTGTTCTCCGTTGACCAGATGATCGTCTGGACCGTCAAGGGATCTTCTCCTTGGCAGGTAGAAGGAGTAACTCAGCCCCGTCTACCAAAACTCTAAAAGAGAAGGTAGGCGAAGAGCAACTTGTACGCAGCAAGTTGGCTTGAAGAGTCGAGCTCTCTCTCTCTCTGTATGTGTCGCGCCTGTTGATATCTCTCTGTTGTCCTCTTCTGCTTCTCTTTTTTTTTTTTTGATTGCCAAGGGTCCGACCCCTTCTTCATAGCGACGGGGCTATTTATAGAGGTCTTAGGGGGTGAACTGTTGGCCCAAAGGCCTATCGCCCTAGTTTTGATGATGATCAACTCATGAAGTTATATTTACTAATGATCTTGTGCTAATTAGTGACAGATTTGAGATCAAGATCTTAGTAGTTGCATAGCTCAACAAAGGATAAAAGAACAAGATTTGGAGCTTGCATGATGTGATCCAAGGAGCTTTTGGATCAAGCTTGGACCAAGTCAAGAAGATGAGAAGCCTTCAAGTGAAGACTTCAAGAAGATGAAGACTTGTGTCTAGGTATAAGATTTGTATTTTTGTTTTAGTAAAAGATGTAAAGGATAGATAGTTGGTGGATTGCTCAAGTCTATATCACACACACACTCTTGATTAGAACTCTTGATTTAAAGTGCTTTCATAAAAGATTTTTATGTTTAGAAAAGAATTTTTATTTAGAACAAAGATTTTCTTTGAGACAAAATATTTATCTTGGATTTTGGTATTTCATAGTTCATATCTTTAAACCAAAATCATGATTAGAGCTTTATGTCAAAAACATAGATATTCCATATTGATTGTGTAGTGGATCATATCCATACACACCATGCTTTTAAATGAACTCAAATATCTTGTTTTTGTATTTTGTGAAGTTATGGAAAAATAAGTTTAGAAATACTTGTTTTTAGAAAAACAGTTTTTATTGGGATTAAAACTATCTTTTAGATTTACTGTGAATTTATGGGATTTTTAGTAAGCCAAAAGATCGATTTCAAATCCTGTTTTCAGACCTGGAGACTGGCTGACAGGCCAAGTCGGTCGACCGGACCGGTCGACCGATGTGCACGGCCTTGTGCACATTGTCAGCACAGTGGCCGGTCGACCGGGTCGGTCGACCGACCAAGAGAGCTTTGCTCTCTGGAAATATCAGTCGACCGGGCCGGTCGACCGACAGAGAGTTTTACTCTCTTCTCCAGTTGCTCGGTCGACCGGGTCGGTCGACCGGAGGCTGCAACGGTCGGATTTTTGACCGTTGCCGGTCGACCGGACCGGTCGACCGGTAGCACTGACAGAACCCCAACGGCTCTATTTTCTGGCAGCCTATAAAAGGGGGTCTTGTCAACTGTTTTGAGGTTAAGATTTTTGAGACTTCTTGAGCAGTTTTTCCCACTCATTTCAGAAGTTTTCTCCACAAATTTGAGAGCAAATATTTCCAATCAAAAGGGAGTTTTTATCAAAAGAGTATATTAGTGATTCTTTGAGTTTTCCTCCATAGCTTTCTTTCCTTGATTTCTCACACTACACTTGAGCATCCATAGATATATCTATCCTATAGGAGAGTTGTAGTGAGAGCTTTGTAAGGTGATCAAAGTGTTGTGATCACCAAAGATCCTTCTTTGTTACTTGAGGATACGGGCAAGTGTGCTCGTTGTGGTGTGGAGTTCGGTTGTGAACTCTTTGGTTCGAGGTGCGGCCTCGGCGAGTCGGTGGACTTGCGTGTGTACGGGACTTGGGAGTCCGAGGGCTTGTAGGTGTTGCGGCACCGAGGAGAGATCCGGTGGGATCTTGCATAGTGGAAATCCTTCGTGTGTCGAAGGCGGGGATGTAGAGCAAGTGTGCTCGAACCTCGAAACATACCCTTGTGTTTGCGATTGCCATTCACTCTCTCTCTCTTTGTCTCTTGTTATATCTTGCATGTTATTTATTGTGTTCATCTTATATGCATGATATATTCCCTTGTGCTTAATTGTGATATACTTGCGTGGGATTGCTTGATAACACTAGTATTAAACCAAGAGAGCCAACGCGGCACCTCAACCCATTCAAGGGGAATCTAGAGGAGCTTGTCCAGAGCCTCGCAAGGGGAATTCGGCAACACTCTTGAGTTATACATAAGTGTTTAATTAAAAGAAATTTAATTTGGTCATCTTAGTTTTAATTCCGCATTATTTGTTCACAAGTAACCATTAGATTAGCCATCACCTATTCACCCCCCCCCCTCTAGGTGAACTTACAATTGGTATCAGAGCTAGTGCTCTTGATATTGGGTCTAACAACCTAAGAGTTAAAGATCCTCTTTTAGGCTAATCACAAGATTTGTACACACACTATGGACTTCATGTCACCACCCACCTTTGACATTCTTAACATCCAAATTTGGAAGGTTAAGATGTCTTTGTTCCTCAAAGGACTTGGCCTTAGTGTATATCTTGCCACAACTAATAATGCATATTGTTTAAATGGTAAGAATCTTGAGGCTAATACAAAAGCCCTATATGCTTTAAGATCTACCCTAAATAATGTTTATTTATCTAGGGTTGCTAATCTTGATATGGCTTTTGTAGTTTGGAATACCTTGATCTCCCTTGGCGAAAATGAACAATACTATGCGGGGAGCGATTCGGATGTTGGAAGCGACACCTCCAACAAGTGCTACATGGTCCAAGGGGATAACCCCCTTGAGGTAACTTCCGAATCCGAGGATGAGGATGCTACTATGTCATATGATGAGCTAAATTCATTTTGCCAATTATTGCTTGAGAGATATGACATAATTAAAAAGGAAAATAAAAATTTGAAAAAGGATATTGCTTGCATGCATGTAGAACATGACTCTTTTAGAGATAACATTGCATGCTTGGAAAAAGATAACAAGAATTTGAAAAAGAACATTGATTGCATGCATGTAGAAAATGATTCTTTTAGAAATAAACTTGCATGTTTAGAAAAAGAAAAGAGGATTTGAAAAATGAAAATGTTTCCCTTATGTCTAAATTAAATGATTTGTGTGAAGGGAACACTATTTTGAAGGATAAGATCATTTTGGTGGAAAAACAAAAGGAAAATATTTTTCAAGAAAATATTACTTTGAAAAGAAAATTTGTTGAAAAGGAAAAAGACTTTGTTTCTAAAAAGAAAAAGAAAAATGATTCTTCATCTCATCATGCTTTTCATGCCACATCTAATGAGATTAAGAATAGGAAAAACAAAATGAATAATTTGAGTTCAACTTTGAACTCTTGTGCATTCAATCATTCTAAGTTGGAATCTTTGTTTCAAAAGAAACAAGTTCCCCATGCTCATGCACATACTCATCATGCTCATGCTTATGGTGCACATCACGATCACAATCACACTCATAAGCATCATGCTAAGGTGTACACATGTACACATTGTGGCCGCAAAGGCCATTTAGCAAAATATTGTTTTGATAAGAAACCATACTTATATTTTGCTAAATATAATAGATTTTGGGTTCCTTATAACAATGCTAACCCCAAAGGACCCAAGAAAATATGGGTACCAAAACCCCCACCTTTTGATTGTGATGTAGGTGAGGGCTCTCACAAGACGTGAGAGGATTGGTGCCTTGGTAGCCAATGCAATGGACATGATGGACAAACATTGGGATGCATTGCTATCAAGGAATCTTGGTGGGAAAGGCCACCATATTTGGAGCTTTGGAGTTGGTAATAATTTCTAAACTCCTACCTTTTATGTACATGCTTTTACATATGTCATACTCATAGCATGTTCATGATTTTATTTGATTTGTGCTTCATGTGGTATTTACATGCTTAGATGTAGATTTGTCAAACTTGTATGTATACATATACAAATAGTGAATTACAATTGACTCTTAAATAATTTGAACTTCATGCTCACTTGTATCCACTTTATGCATATGTATAATCTAGTTTGATAATTCTCATATATACATGTTTTGCCAATTTTTGTGATTTACTTCATGTATATGCATGCTTAATTCAAATCTAATAAATATACATGTATACCCGTGAGTCTCTTGCCTTCATGCAAACTTTTAATAGACTCTTTTATTTTTGGGATATGTATGCATATTGTTAGATTTGTATAAACCATACATATACCATGAAAATTGTTGATTTTAGTGAAAAATGATTTTTCATGATTTGTTGTTAAAAATTTGACTTATGATCGTTTTGGGCTTCAATGACTATTTTCATGAAGATACTATTTACATAACCTTTGAACACTCATCTTTAAGAAAACATATAATTCGGAGCTTTATGGACTATGAGTGCTTGAACTTTTATGTACTTAGTAGTATTTATGAAAACATTTGAATTTGATGTATTTGAAGGATCTTTAACTAGTTTTTCAAAAACAATTTATACTAGTTAGTTATTCTTCAAATAGCCTTTGAGATTTACACATGATCCTATTTTACAATTGGTATTTTACAATTATATGGATAAATTCTTTTATATTCTCAAAATTTATTTGATGCTTCATGATTTGAATATTAGTTTGAATGTTAACCTTTATCAACACTAGGATTTATACTTGTACATATTATGGGCTACAAATAAATCTATTTATATTTGTGCTTGAATGCCTATTTGAACCCATTAGATGTGCTTATATTGCTTAGTTTTGATGATAATTACATCTTCAAACTTGTATTCTCATTTTGGACTTGTGATTTGACCATGTGCTTTTCATTTCATGTATATGCTTGTCTTGCCAAAACATTAAGATATACATGGATACCTCTTGAGTCATTTGCCTTTAATGCAAATCTACTTATATGGACTCAATTGTAGTTTAGGGATATGTATGTATACTTAATGTCTTGACAAAACATACATATATCTTGAAATATAAATTTTGTTTTTAATAAAATTTTGTGTTTCTAAAATTGGTACAATAAAATTTTTGTGATGGATTTCAAGAATTCAAAATTTATGATTTGAAGGAATATTGAGTTTTATTGCTATTTTTCATGATGCCATGTTCCACATAACACTAGTTCACTCATTTTTTTTGAATTTGGACTTTATAGATAGAGTGTTTTTAGTGCCTTGTGTTTCATTGATCTTTCATGAAAAACTTTTAACTTATTCCTTGATGGAAGGATCTCGTACTAGTTCTTAAAACAAGTTCATTTAACTAGTTCGAATTCTTCATATGGTAGATTATATGATGTATACACTTATGCTTACTTTTCAATTGGTATCATTGGTTATTTGCAATTGGTATCAATATGACTTCATATTGTGTATATCCATATTTTGATTGTATGTATGAATGCCTTCAAATTATATCAATTTCTATTAGTATTATCTTGTCATACATATATGTTATCTATTTGTGCTTATTTTACAAGTGGTATTTCCTTTAAAGCACAAAGATTGTTGATGCTAAGCTTAATTAGATTTCAAATTGGTATTTCATAATAAGCTTATGCATTGTGTTTTGAAATTGGTATCAAAAATTCAAAATTTGATTATTTTACAATTGATATCTCAAAATTTGTTGTTACTAAGAAAAAGTTAAAATTTTGTTTTGATAAAGAAAAATTCAAATTTTTGATTTGTATTGTCTATATGCAAGGAGAGCTTAACATCTCTTCCATATGTAGATTCATGTTGAGTGTATTGTGTATTGAGAAGCTTAACATCTTTTCTTTATATGGTACACGTGTGTAGGGGGAGCTTCACATCTCCTCTTATTCATTACATAATGTGTGTTATGTGAATTAGGGCTTCACATCCCTCTTTCATGTAATGCATATGTGTAGGGAAGCTAACTTAGCGTCTTCCTCTTCATGAATTTATATCGCATATAAATCTTTAGTAATTTTACCATTGGTTTGTATTACCCCTCATTGATTTTTTTGTTTTTGACAAAAGGGGGAGAAAATTTTATTTGATTTGGTTTCGCTTTGAACCCTTTGTTGATGATTGACAAAAAGGGGAGAAGTATTTTAGATTGTATATGCATGTTTTCATTGCTTAAGGGGGAGAAGTATTTGTCTTCCTCACTTATTATGCATATATGTTATATTTTGCAATAAGGAGCAAAAGATTTAATTTATGATTTGATTTATATGATTGCATCTCCTACATTGCATACATGTCATGTGCTTTTATTGCCATATCTATTATTTATTTGGTATGCATGAGTTAGGGGGGAGCTTCTTTGAAGCTTTACTTTAATCCATGCATATATAACCTCATGAGTTTGTCATCATCAAAAGGGGGAGATTGTTGGCCCAAAGGCCTATCGCCCTAGTTTTGATGATGATCAACTCATGAAGTTATATTTACTAATGATCTTGTGCTAATTAGTGACAGATTTGAGATCAAGATCTTAGTAGTTGCATAGCTCAACAAAGGATAAAAGAACAAGATTTGGAGCTTGCATGATGTGATCCAAGGAGCTTTTGGATCAAGCTTGGACCAAGTCAAGAAGATGAGAAGCCTTCAAGTGAAGACTTCAAGAAGATGAAGACTTGTGTCTAGGTATAAGATTTGTATTTTTGTTTTAGTAAAAGATGTAAAGGATAGATAGTTGGTGGATTGCTCAAGTCTATATCACACACACACTCTTGATTAGAACTCTTGATTTAAAGTGCTTTCATAAAAGATTTTTATGTTTAGAAAAGAATTTTTATTTAGAACAAAGATTTTCTTTGAGACAAAATATTTATCTTGGATTTTGGTATTTCATAGTTCATATCTTTAAACCAAATCATGATTAGAGCTTTATGTCAAAAACATAGATATTCCATATTGATTGTGTAGTGGATCATATCCATACACACCATGCTTTTAAATGAACTCAAATATCTTGTTTTTGTATTTTGTGAAGTTATGGAAAAATAAGTTTTAGAAATACTTGTTTTTAGAAAAACAGTTTTTATTGGGATTAAAACTATCTTTTAGATTTACTGTGAATTTATGGGATTTTTAGTAAGCCAAAAGATCGATTTCAAATCCTGTTTTCAGACCTGGAGACTGGCTGACAGGCCAAGTCGGTCGACCGGACCGGTCGACCGATGTGCACGGCCTTGTGCACATTGTCAGCACAGTGGCCGGTCGACCGGGTCGGTCGACCGACCAAGAGAGCTTTGCTCTCTGGAAATATCAGTCGACCGGGCCGGTCGACCGACAGAGAGTTTTACTCTCTTCTCCAGTTGCTCGGTCGACCGGGTCGGTCGACCGGAGGCTGCAACGGTCGGATTTTTGACCGTTGCCGGTCGACCGGACCGGTCGACCGGTAGCACTGACAGAACCCCAACGGCTCTATTTTCTGGCAGCCTATAAAAGGGGGTCTTGTCAACTGTTTTGAGGTTAAGATTTTTGAGACTTCTTGAGCAGTTTTTCCCACTCATTTCAGAAGTTTTCTCCACAAATTTGAGAGCAAATATTTCCAATCAAAAGGAGTTTTTATCAAAAGAGTATATTAGTGATTCTTTGAGTTTTCCTCCATAGCTTTCTTTCCTTGATTTCTCACACTACACTTGAGCATCCATAGATATATCTATCCTATAGGAGAGTTGTAGTGAGAGCTTTGTAAGGTGATCAAAGTGTTGTGATCACCAAAGATCCTTCTTTGTTACTTGAGGATACGGGCAAGTGTGCTCGTTGTGGTGTGGAGTTCGGTTGTGAACTCTTTGGTTCGAGGTGCGGCCTCGGCGAGTCGGTGGACTTGCGTGTGTACGGGACTTGGGAGTCCGAGGGCTTGTAGGTGTTGCGGCACCGAGGAGAGATCCGGTGGGATCTTGCATAGTGGAAATCCTTCGTGTGTCGAAGGCGGGGATGTAGAGCAAGTGTGCTCGAACCTCGAAACATACCCTTGTGTTTGCGATTGCCATTCACTCTCTCTCTCTTTGTCTCTTGTTATATCTTGCATGTTATTTATTGTGTTCATCTTATATGCATGATATATTCCCTTGTGCTTAATTGTGATGTACTTGCGTGGGATTGCTTGATAACACTAGTATTAAACCAAGAGAGCCAACGCGGCACCTCAACCCATTCAAGGGGAATCTAGAGGAGCTTGTCCAGAGCCTCGCAAGGGGAATTCGGCAACACTCTTGAGTTATACATAAGTGTTTAATTAAAAGAAATTTAATTTGGTCATCTTAGTTTTAATTCCGCATTATTTGTTCACAAGTGACCATTAGATTAGCCATCACCTATTCACCCCCCCCTCTAGGTGAACTTACATGAACGTCCCCCCCTAAAAGCGCTCCACAATGAGGGCCAACTTCCCCGCTACATGGGCGGTAACCAACCCACGTGCTTGCTAAAGACATGCCACGATGGGGGCTGATCTCCCCTACGTGTGGGCAGTGATTGGTCCCTTAACCAAGGCGGTTATAACTGAGACGCGGGTGTCAGGCCAACGCGCCTTGATGCTGAGACGTGGGTGTCAGGCCGACGCGCCTTGATGCTGAAACGCGGGTGTCGAGCCAACGCGCCTTGATGCTGAGACGCGGGTGTTGAGCCAACGCGCCTTGATGCTGAGACGCGGGTGTCGAGCCAGCGCGCCTTGATGCTGAGACGCGGGTGATAGTCCCTCGCGTCTAGAACTTGAAACTTTGCTTTTCAATGGCTTGTCCTCTAGTAACTTTTGGACAGCCTACAGTGAACATCTAATGTTCAACCTTCACAATACCCATTAATGGTAGACTCGTCACAGTTTGGTGTGAATTTTTCAATCCAACAAGAGAAATATCACCAAATACCAACTTGAGTTTAACTTCAACAATACCCATGTAATCACGTAAAAGGAGCCCCGAGTCAACACGCTTGAGAACTCAGCCAAAAATCTCTTCTTACACACATAAATCCCCAAATTGTATAAAACTAGATCAAGCACATCCTAACTGCAGCAAGAATGGTTCTCCTTGTACAATCTTGGCACCAGGAGGTACAAAAATTTAATAATAATAACAAACAACTTGAATAGTGAGATATTTTCATTAATGTAGTAAACTTTTAACAAGCTCATTTTGAAAAAGTAGAAATCTTTTCGGTGTTTCTAAGGTTTTCAGATAGACTACAGACATTTAAACATTCATGCGTAGAATAGAAATTCAGTTTTTGCAAACAGAGAATTAAAATAATACTTTCCCTTTGTAGAAAACTTTTTGAACGTACAGAAGCAGACGTACCCCACAAGCAAATGAAGTGTATTAATTTTCAACATTGTTAGATTAATGGAGATTAACATCATTGTGAGCTCGAGGTGATCTAAAAAAAATTCACAGCCTAAGTTGAATTAAATTGCATGTGGAAAGCTTGGATGTATTACTGTAGTGGTCAGATTTTGACTTTCGTCATGATCGTGATATGTGTTTAGACACCTGAAAGCTCCACTTCTTTGCCAGTAGCCCCGGCTTACTTACAAGCCTGACACGAGTCAAAGAGGAAAGCCTCGCCCCGAGTCCACATCTAATCAGACATCACTCACCCAGAATCTCACGACTCTTCGGGACGCCAACGACCAATACAAGAATCCTCTCCTATCGGCATAAAGATCCTTCGTGGAGTCACTCAAGACTCTGAAATGGAAATGGAACATGGAACATGGAACTTATAATCAGTTGAAAAATGGAAGATCTTTTTTTGGAACTTATAATCACAAATTTAATGAAAAAATGGAAATGGAACATATTTTTTTTTAAATTGGAACTTATAACCAGTTGAAATACAATTCATTTCAAAAAAAATGACATACGTTTAAAATGAAATAAAATTTGAGCTTACAAAATATGTTCGTACATTAAGAGGAGGTAGTATTTGGGTGCAGTAGGCAGCAGGGGAAAGCAACTCGAATCCCAGAGAAGGGGGAGAGAGGTGATCAGTAGTCACAGTAGAAAGGGTGTTGGAGTATCTGCTTAATAAGAATCAATCTGACAACTAATCAAGATCACTGAGATATCAACAATCTAATTGGCCAGGTCGGCAAATATCAGGTGGGAGGTTTTTCGTTCAATAGAACGTTCCTTAATTTAAGAACCACCTTTCAATTTCCTTCCTTGGTTTAAGCACCAATTAGACTGAATCCAAGTCAGTCTTGATATACTGTAAAGTATATTTCCTGTATAAAGGACTTAGTCCACTTATACAGTATCACTTAGACTGAATCTAAGTCAATCTCGATATACTGTAGAGTATATCCCCTGTATAAAGGACTTAATCCACTTATACAGTATTTGAAGTGAGGTACGCTTAGAGCGAATCTCCTTAAGACAATTACGTCCCCCGCACCGGTGCTAACGGGATAATGGACGCTGGTCTCCCAAGATACAACACTTCTTCACGGTATTTGGATAGCACTACCAAATCACCATACGGTCGAACCGTAGTCAACCAGTACCTACACAGGATTATAAAAGCAGCGGTATAATGACAAATTTCAAATGAATATTTGCATTACTCTTTTGGAGGAGCACCCACTGTTAAGGATGAAGGAAGGTAGAAGAATATCTTTCTTCAGAAGTATCAGATTCAGACAACAATTCTTATAAAAGAATCTGTTGAATTTTCTGATTCCTCTTTCAGAATAATTTGGCAGAATCTCCTTTTAGGAAGTTGCTTTGGATTCCCACTTCACGCTGGAAGTCGCGGATTCCCACTTTGCTGGAAGTCGCTCTGGAAGTCGTGGATTCCCACTTCGCTGGAGCCCAGTTCAGAACTTTTGAGAATGAACCTCTGGAGCGCTATTTATAGCGCTCCGGAAGGGTATTCTCGTCCGCCAAGCCCAAAGCCCAAGCCCGTGCCCGACCCGACCCGGCACCGGCACCGGCCGGCCGCCGCCAGCGGCGGCGCGTGCGTGCACGTACGTATGTGCATAGTTCCCTCCTTTTCGCGCGCGAAAACTCTAAGTACCCAAAGGCACACCCTTTGTTCTCATTTTTCTCTATTTATACCCCATAGGCTTCCATCACACGGCCAATGTGGGACTAAATGCTTGTAGCTAACTTTAGTCCCTTTTGGCTTTGAATTAGGCAATCTTTGGACTTGAATATCTCATTCATTCGAAGTCGGAGTTGAACATATGAATATACCACGTTCATCACAAATGGAAGGAGAACACACTCCAACCATCATCCGGTTGATTCGATCAACGGATCTCGCCATAATTCAACTCGAAGATTCACCTTTATATTCTTCAATTCCAACAAAGGGAGGTTGCACAATCATCAGTCTGAGGTTGAGGAGCCAAAGGGGTGTACTCCAGATACGGAAACAAGTAGGGAAAGTTGCCGAAGGAGGGCATGATGAAAAGAAAGGGTTAAGCTAAAGACTTCTACATAAACAGTGCTTTTTCACTATTTTCCTCTTTTCCTACTGTTTTTTATACACTTTAAAAGAGCTACAGAACCTCATACACTTCTCTTTGATAAAGAGAAACTCTTGCTTTTGAATGACTTCAATAGTCAACAATAATTGCTAATTCAGTCCAAGCAAGAATGGGTTACCTAGCAAAACATTTATTCTGCCTGTTACCAATGACTCTTGTCCGATGTAGTAAACTTGGACATTTCACAAAATAACTAGAAGCTTGGTTTCAAAACTCAGGCACTGATTTCACGTATATTGAGATTCATGCATAGGACCATATACTAGCTTCAAATTGAAAATTTTCAGAAATCTTGCTAACTAAATGCATAGGCTTTTCATCCACACTAGACATATGTATCAACTAAGTCTGTCAATTCTTCACTTTTGTTTATTAAGGAGCTTAAAATATACTGTGACCTGAACTAATATATGTAAATGCCTATCATATTTCGAGAGTTCTAATAAGCAAGACAAGCTCATTATTGTGCACTGGAGGTCCTACACAATGACAATGGGCTAAATGGACAAATCTTCTTTGTTCATGTGCGTGTGTTCTTGGACGTCGATATATGAACATGCATAAGAGTAACCTTTAACATATGTAATAAGTAAATTAGATCACAACAGGGGTATTTTTCGAATGCATAAAGAAAACTGATTGCACTAATTTAATATTTCTTTTAGTTATTTATTCAAGTCCGATGTAGTATTTAGATGGGGAACAGCCATAAAATAGGAGCAATTAGCCAACATTGTTGTGATCATTTATCACACCAGCCTTTCCCTACAAGCATGCAATGTGTCTAATTTGACCGAGTCGAAGTGCACGCCTTCAAAACAACAAACATAGAGCAGACACATTACTCTACAAGTAGTAGTATTGTCTAACAATAACAGGGTGCTAACAAGGCAATTTTAAACTCTTCAGACTCCACTATTTTAAGTCATAGGCTGAATACACAGCACGAATAGTTTTGGCCACACGCAAATTATAGAAAAATAGTTTCTCGTGGACTCTCTTAGCTCTGCCCAATCCTTGAAATTTATAAAGCTTGCTCGTCCATCTCCTCTAATGTTGAAGTCAAGTTGACTCTTTCCATAATTTACCATTGTCAACTCAACCCCGATTTACCGTAATCGTGATTTAAATACCTATTTCAACCATAATAAGCACTGTTTTTATCAAAAAAAAAAAAAAAAAACTATAATAAACTTAACCCCTCACACTGTAACTAAATTCCATCTCTTAATACTTGAGAACAAAACCCGAAATCCCATCTTACATTATAACTAAATCAAGTCAAGAACAAGGACGAAATACAACTTATTAGCTTTGATAATCAAATGGAACTCAAACTAAATGACTTAGTCTACCGATCTAGGCCGCAAATTACCTAAACAAATAACATAGTTGGTTAATCATATTAAGGAGTCTAGAAACAACTGAATTACGCCATAAATCATTTCCAAAGAAGACTGCTGACAACCTAATTGCAGAATGGCGAGATTTTGGGGGAAAAAAATCCAAAACAAACGGAAGATGGCAGTTAAGTATTTCGACCTATAGCTAAAACGGGAAATGCCAATCAAACACAGTGATCGGATGATCACAGGGGAATAGGTCACAAGTGATGTGCTTTGGATGCTTTGGTGTAATTGTATCCAACAAGGTGCTCCTAAACCAACTAAATGAATTTGTCTCGAAGAAATTGCATCTATTTGTGATAAACTAATTAACAGAGGTAAAAGATGCCTGAAAAGGCTATGCAGTATGTAGATATCAGATACCTCATTGAAATCCACCATTCTAGCTAGCTGCACTTAGAAAACTAATTGATGTTAAAACAAGTATAGCTGAAGAATTTACTTAATAACCTAAAAAGACAAGTTTGGGCTTACTATTTCTGAACCGAGTAATTTCTGCATTGCTGCAGAAAGAAGACATGTTCAACATTTTGATTTGATTCATTATCATCAAAAATTCTTTCTTTAAAAAAACCTATATTTCAAAAAATCGATACACGACAAACCGAGAAATGAGCTGCATACACACATTTCTACAGAATCGATTAAAAAAACAAAAACAAATTTACTATCAAAAATTTAATGGAAAAAAGGAGGGAAAAGATCATCTTTTTTATTGAATTGAAAATTATAGTCAGTCAAAAATTCTATTTTTCAAACCAAAAAAAAAAAATCTATACACGATAAACAGAGATATGAGATACACACACATTTTCCTACAGATTCCAATAGAAAAACTAACAAATATAAATTTAATATAAAAAAAATTAATGGAGAAAAGGAAAAAGGACATCTTTTCAGTGAATTGCAACTATAGTCGGTTGATATACAATTGTGTTCCAAGAAAAATGACAAAAACATAAAAGGAAATAAAAATTAAGCTTACAAAAGCTGTTCATGCCTTGAGAGGAATCAGTGGAATGCAGGCGGGCATCTCCCAACCGAAACACGTAGGGCCACTGCTGCTGCTGGTGTAGCCATGGCAGCGGGCAGCAGGGGAAAGCAACTCGAATCCCGGAGGAGGAGTAGGTGATGGGCAGTCATAGTAGAAACGACGAGGTTGCAGAATCATCGTCAGAGGTGGTGGAAGGAGGAGGTACTGTGGAGTGGTGGATGGGAAAGGGGAAACCATTGTCATTATCATGAAACAACATCTAAAATCCTAATAAAAAACTATGAGGGGATACTTGTTCTGCCAATTAGAGTTTGTCAATTCTAAGTGCTTTACAATTGTGGTGATTGAAATCAGGGTATGCTCAAATAAGAAAACTTAATTAGATGTGTTTCTTCCTATGTTTCTTAGTAACATATACAGACATTCCTATAGAATACAATAAGAAATAAATAAATTTACTAATAGAAATCGAACGGAAAGAGAAAAGACAACTTTTTATTGATTGAAATTCATAAGTACACAATTTTGATTTGTATTCGTTCCAATTACAAAAAGCATCTGTTTGTGATGTGTACAGAACATTTTTATAAAATCCAATAAGAAATAAACAACTTTAGTATCAGAAATTGAAATGGAAAAAGGAAAAAAGACAATTTTATAGATTGAAAACCATAAATACAGAATTTTGATTTGTATTTGTTCCAATTACAGAAGACATCTTTTTGAGATGTATACAGAAGTAACAGAACACTGTTATAGAATCCAGTAAGAAGTAAACAAATTAACTATCAGAAATTGAATGGCAAAAGGAAAAAAGACGCCTTTTTATTGATTGAAAATCATAAATACACAATTTTGACTTGTATTTGTTCCAAGAAATAAAAAAATTTTAAAAAATTTCTTATAAACACAGCAGCCATTGGCCATTCTACTTCTTCTTCACGCATTGAGATCAGGAAGTAGTAGCCTTTGGGAGCAGGAAGGGGACTGCTGGTGGTGGTGTTGCCATGGCGGCGTCCAGGAGGAGCTAGGGTAAGGGTAAGTGAAGGTAACGAGGAGGAGACAGGAAATGATGATCGGCAGTCATAATAGAAAGGGTATGTTGCAGAATCATCAGAGTCTGAGGTTAAGGAGCGATAGATGGGAAAGGGGAAGCCAGGAGGTGCGGGTGACGATTGGGTGTGGGTTTCTTGGGCAGCAGCAGCCCATCGAGAGTCGTGTGGAAGCGGTCGCTGCCATCGCCGGCGACGATGGAGGCTTGGCGTCAGGGATGTGGGAAAGGGTCGAACAGTCGTCCTCAGATGGAGACTTTACCTTGTAGATGGGAAAGGGGAAGCGTGGAGGCGGAGGTGAGGCTGGAGGTGGAGTTCTTGAAGATTGGTATGTGGTTGAGGGCTCGTCGTCCTCGTCAAATGACAACCGTCGGCAGTAGCCGTAATCTGACGACGACGAGGATGATGTCGAAGGCGATGCCGGCGACGGTGATGGTGGAAGAGAGGGGAATTTCAATGTCCGAGCAATCTTTCTCCTCCACCACGTGGCCATCCACTTATTCTTTCCGATGAAAATCCACCGGTCCTTCCGCACACTGTGCTCCCTCTTCGCCACAATCGAACTGTTGGAAAGAGAGAAGTATTGCTGAGGAAGTTGACAAGGATCGTCGAGAGGTCGTCGAGTGATCGCCAAGGAAGTCGATGACAAAAGACGAAGGAAGCAGCAGCCAGGAAATAGCCAAATAACAGCAGAACAGGTGTTTCGATCGACCGGTCCGGTCGACCGCCCGTAGTAGCAGGTGCTCGGTCGACCGACGTGCACAACTTGCACGAGGTTGGAGCTCGGTCGACCGCCCAGTCGACCGACTGAAAGTACCCAACTCTCTGTTGGGCACCTGGTCGATCGCCCGGTGGACCGGTGGAAGGGGTCGGTGGACCGCCCGGTCGACCGACAGCGGGTGCGGGCAGAAACTGCAGATTTAGAAATCGTGTTGTATAAATACGGGTTTTTTCTAGGGTTTGGCTAATGCTGAAAGAATTCTGGAGCTCTCTTGAGATTAGAGAAACTGCTAGCATTATAATCTTCTTCCAAAAAGTAATAAACCTCTCTTTTGATTGCCCTGGGGACGTAGGCATTGAGGCCGAACCTCGTTAGATTGTTTGTTTACGTGTGCTTTCTCTGATGTTTGGTATTTGTGCGGTTTTGTGATTGTTCTTCGTGCTTGGAGATTCAAGGATTCCTCATCAGGATTTTGTCGTAGTCGTAACAAGTGGTATCAGAGCTTCCCAGGTTTCGCTTGGGATTTATCTGGAGATTCGGAGGGCTCGGGATCTGATTCGGTGGAGATCGTGTGTCGATCTCAGATCAGAGGTATTCGTGTTCGTGGGATCGTGTGTCGATCTCAGGAGGACGCAAGGAGGGCTCGTGGAATCTGTGGTGGAGTAGATCTGATGAGAAACTCAATCTAGGGTTTCAGGAAAAGGTAAAAAAAATTGAATTTTTATCGAAGTAGTGATCTATTTCCAGTTGATTGATTTTCCGCATAAATAGAGGATCAAGTAATCTAGATGACAGAAGAAATTGCTTCGGTTAAGACCATGAATCCTCATCCGAGGATTGATGTAGTCAAGTTCAATGGCACAAATAATTTCGGGATATGGAGCTGTGAGGTTATGGATGCCCTAAATACGTCAAACCTTGAGGATACTCTCCTACTGGAGAAGAAGAGAAGCACGACCACTGATGAAGAGTGGGCAAAGATGAACAGGTCGGCGTGTGGGTTGATTCGTTCATGTTTGTCGCAAGACATAAAATATCTTGCGCAACATGAGACGTCGGCGAAGCATCTGTGGGAAACCCTTGAGAAGAAATACCTGACGAAAAGTATTGAGTCAAGTTGCAGCTTAAGAGTAAGCTGTACGGATTTCAGATGAAGAAGGGGAGCACAGTAAATGAGCACATTAACCGATATACGAAGCTTCTTACAGACTTGGTGAACGTGGATGTCATTGTAGAAGAGGAGGACAAGGCGATCATCTTTCTGAACTCACTCCCGGAGGAGGAGTATGAGACATTCACACTGACCTTTATCAATAGTAGGCAGACGTTGGACTATCATAAGGTGTCATCTGCACTGACAAGTTATGAGACGAGGAAGAAGAAGAGACATCCTTCTCAGTCAAGTTCATCGGCGGAGGCACTGAAAGTAGGAGGCAGGGGTTCATCGAGGAAGGGCAAGGAGGTTAGAGGAAGATCAAAGTCCAGGCCAGGGTTTAGTGATCTCAAAAGGAATCAGTGTGCTTTCTGCAGAGAGATTGGGTACTGGAAGGTGGACTGTCCGAAGTTCAAGGGAAAGAAGAAAGAATCAAAGTCGGAGGCAAATCTCGCAAATATGGTAACACTCCTAGCAGTAAATCACAGGCAGATGGATCAGACTCAGATTCGTCGGTGTTCTCTTTTTCAGTTACAACTCCCATCATAGGCTACTCAGGTGAAAACGAGTGGATCTTGGATACAGGTGCAACATACCATGTATGCCCTAATTGGGACTGGTTTACCAGTTTTGAGAAGCTGGAAGGGTGTTCGGTCGTCATGGGCGATGATCATCCGTGCATCATGGAGGGTGTTGGTACTATTCCAATCAGAATGTTTGATGGGATGGTGAGGGAGATGAAATAAGTGATGTACGTACCTCAGTTGAAGAGGAACCTTATTTCCGTAGGAGCTTTGGAGTCATTGGGCCTTGGAGTGTCTATTAAGGAAGGAGTCCTTAGAATGACAAAAGGTTCAATGGTGGTGTTGAAGGTCGATCGCTTGAACAACCTATACTACTTGAAGGGTAGTACGGTGACAGGGCAAGTGGCGGCTTCTACCAGTCCAAAGGAAGATTCAACCCGGCTGTGGCACATGAGGCTGGGACATGCAGGAGAGAAGTCAATGCAAGCTCTTGCGAGCCAAGGGTTGCTGAAGGGTGCCGAAACCTGCAAGATGGATTTCTGTGAGCATTGTATCATCGGCAAGAAGACCAGGGTGAAGTTCGGCACAGCATCACACTGTACTGAGGGTATTCTTGACTATGTTCACACGGATGTCTGGGGACCTACCAAGACTGCATCGATTGTAGGTAACTATTATTTTATGTCGTTCATTGACGATTTTTCTAGGCGCTGTTGGGTGTACACCATGCGACGCAAAGGAGAAGTCCTAGAACTGTTCGTGAAGTGGAAGGTGAATCTGGAGAGAAGCACGGGAAGGAAGATCAAACTCCTCCGTTCTGACAATGGAGGAGAGTACAATTCGGATCCTTTCCTACAACTATGCCTTGATGAGGGCATAGAGAGACACTTCACGGTACGAGAGACTCCGCAACAGAATGGGGTGGCTAAGAGGATGAACCGGACTTTTCTAGAGAAGGTCCGGTGTATGTTATCCAATGCAGGATTGTCAAAGAAGTTTTGGGCTGAAGCTTTGGCGTATGCATGCTACCTCGTGAATAGGTTGCCGTCGTCTGCCATAGGGGGAAGACTCCTCTTGAAGCTTGGTCAGGAAAAACTGCTGGTGACTATGATTTGCTACGGGTCTTCGGATGTCCAGCCTACTACCTTGTCAGAGATGACAAGTTGGACCCAAGGGCAAAGAAAGGTGTGTTCGTTGGTTTCAAGCGAGGAATCAAGGGGTTCAAGATTTGGGATCCAACAGACAACAAGTTCATACTCAGCAGGGATGTCACTTTCGATGAGGCTTCTTTGATGAAGCCTACAGTCTCTCAGCAGGTGGAGACTGGCAAGACAAAGAAGCTATCGCAGCAGGTGGAGATTGATGCAGATCCACCATCTCTAGAGGAATCAGCATCGGTTAGGATCATTCCTGAGGTGACACAGGGCAGTGATCAGGCAGTTGAAGGAGGTGCTGAAGATGTGGAACAAGGTCAAGAACAGGTCATGGGTACTGTTCTGGACCCTACTGCAGCTGAAAGACCAAGGAGGAACACTAGGAGACCAGGTTGGCTCACCACTGATATGGTCGTATCTTATGCACTTCCAGTCTTGAGGAGGCTATTCCATCTACCTTCAGAGAAGCTGAGATCAGTTCGGAAGCGAGGATGTGGAAAGAGGCCATGAATGAAGAGATGCTATCTCTCTACAAGAACGACACATGGGAACTCACCAAGTTGCCCAAAGGGAAGAAGTTCATAGGTTGCAAGTGGGTGTATGCTAAGAAGCTAGGATCTCTCCAAGAAGATGCGGTGCGCTACTAGGCTCGGTTGGTGCTAAAGGCTATGCTCAGAGAGAAGGAATTGACTACAATGAGGTATTCCCTCCTATGGTTAAACATTCGTCAATTCGTATTCTTTTGGCCTTGGTTGCGCAGTATGAGTTGGACCTTGACCAACTCGATATGAAGACCGCCTTTCTCCATGGCGATCTAGAGGAAGAGATCTACATGACTCAGCCTACAGGTTTCAAGACTGCAGGGAAGGAAGAATTAGTATGCAAGCTGAAGAAGTCGCTGTACGGATTGAAGCAGTCTCCTAGACAGTAGTACAAGCGATTTGATAGCTTCATTAGAAAGAAGAAGTACACACGTAGCCACTATGACCCATGTGTGTACTATAACAAGCTACCATCAGGTGATTATATCTATCTACTTCTTTATGTAGATGATATGTTGATTGCTTCGAGGTTGAGATCTGCTATTGATGCTCTGAAGAGGGACCTATCGTCGGAGTTTGAGATGAAGGACCTTGGCGAAGCAAGGAAGGTGTTGGGCATGGAGATCACTAGAGACCGGAGAGTTGGGAGGGTGAGTTTGACTCAGAAGGGCTATTTGGAGAAGGTACTACAGAGGTCCAATATCAGTAAGGATACAAAGTCTATAAGTACACGTATGACTCCTCACTTCAAATTGTCTGCAAAGATATCTCCGAAGAGTGTTCAAGAGCGTGAGTATATGTCCCACGTTCCATATGCCAGTGCAGTGGGTAGCTTGATGTACGCTATGGTGTGTACGAGACCAGATCTATCACAGGCCGTCTCCATGGTGAGCAGATATATGCATGATCCGGGACAGGGTCATTGGGAAGCTGTGAAGTGGATTTTGAGGTACATCAAAGGAACAATTGATGTAGGTTTAGTGTTTGAGAAGGACTCCACTGGAAAGCAAGAGTGCATAGGGTATGTTGATTCAGACTATGCGGGTGACCTTGACAAGCGCCGGTCGACAACGGGATATGTCTTCACATTCTCTCAGGCACCGGTGAGTTGGCGCTCCACACTGCAGTCTACCGTCGCTTTGTCGACCACAGAGGCTGAGTATATGGCTGTGACAGAGGCCATGAAGGAGGCAATCTGGCTTCAAGGGTTGCTTGATAACTTGGGCGTGGAACAGGATCTGCTGAAGTTTCACTGTGACAGTATGAGCGCCATTTACTTGGCCAGGAACCAGGTCTATCATGCAAGGACGAAGCATATCGACGTCAGGTACCATTTCGTTCGGAAGATTCTAGAAGAGGGTGACATCAACTGTTGAAGATTCACACTTCGGAGAATCCAGCCGACATGCTTACTAAGGTGGTGTCGGGAGTTAAGTTTGCACATTGCAAAGCTTTGCTCCATGTCCTTCAGGTAGCTTGAGCGTGATGAAGCTCATTTGGATGAACTACGGACGGCTTGATCTCTTGGGCAGGGTACGTAGGCAACCACATTGGTGCAGCCGCTCTCGAGTGATGGAAAGTTCGGCTCAGATTTGGAGAATCTTCACCGAGGTGGAGAATTGTTGGAAAGAGAGAAGTATTGCTGAGGAAGTTGACAAGGATCGTCGAGGGGTCGTCGAGTGATCGCCAAGGAAGTCGATGACAAAAGACGAAGGAAGCAGCAGCCAGGAAATAGCCAAACAGCAGCAGAACAGGTGTTTCGGTCAACCGGTCCGGTCGACCGCCCGCAGTAGCAGGTGCTCGGTCGACCAGCCCGGTCGACCGACGTGCACAACATGCACGAGGTTGGAGCTCGGTCGACCGCCCGGTCTACCGACTGAAAGTACCCAACTCTCTGTTGGGCACCTGGTCGACCGCCCGTCGACCGGTGGAAGGGGTCGGTCGACCGCCCAGTCGACCGACAAGCGGGTGCGGGCAGAAACTGCAGATTTAGAAACCGTGTTGTATAAAGACGGGTTTTTTTCTAGGGTTTGGCTAATGCTGAAAGAATTTTGGAGCTCTCTTGAGATTAGAGAAGCTGCTAGCATTGTAATCTTCTTCCAAAAAGTAATAAACCTCTCTTTTGATTGTCCTGGGGACGTAGGCATTGAGGCCGAACCTCGTTAGATTGTTTTTTTACTTGTGCTTTCTCTGGTGTTTGGTATTTGTGCGGTTTTGTGATTGTTCTTCATGCTTGGGAGATTCAAGGATTCCTAATCAGGTTGTTGTCGTAGTCGCAACACGAACACACCTTAGTCATTGAGGGAGAGGGGAACTTTGATCTCCGAGCAACCTTTCTCCGGACGAAATAAACCCGATTTTGATTTAGCTGCTGGTGCTTCCTCTTCGACACAAGCATCCTCACTTTCGCCATTGATCGAGATCGATCGCCCGCTCGAAAAACACAGGAGAGAGCAACAGACCCAATTAGGGTTTGGAAACGAATCAAGAAACAGAATCCGAGAGAGAGGAACGAAGATTTAGAAAAAGAATAATTTGTGATTTCATTTCTCGGCTATTTATAGTTATTATTATTCGATCCCGCTAGTGACAGCTAAGGGGCGAGAGCAGCGCCATTTTACGGGAAAATCATAAAAAAATAACGTAGAGATAACTAAATATGTAAAAAATATTTCATGAAAAATAAAGCCATAAAATATCTTTTTTTTCAAAAAAGAAGAATAAAAAAGTGGAATAGAATCAGGACAATTAGAAAATAGCAATATAATAATTTTAAAAAAGAAAAAATAATAGCAAAAAAAATAAAATTGAAAAAAGTAAAGAAATAATAAAAAAGAAAAAGAAATCAGAAAAAATAAAATATAAAGGTATCATGAAGAAAAGAAAAGAATGAAAGAATGAATAAAAATGAAAAACATAATAATCAAGACAAAACAAAAGTAAAGAGGTAAAATAAGTAGAATTGAACTAGAAAAAATACAAGGAAATGTGGAACGAGGAAGCAACAATTAAAAATAAAAATAAGAAAAAAATGAAAAGAAGAAAGAAAAAGGAAGAAGAAATAAATGGAAAAAAGAAAAATATAAAACCTAGAAAATATGAAGAGAAATAAAAAAAGTAGAATACAATCAATAGGAAAGAAAAAATAAGGAAATAAATGTTGAATTAAATCAAAAAAATAAAAGAAGAAAATTCAGAAATTAAAGAAAGAAGAACCAAAAAGGGAAAGGAAAAAATATGAAGCAAAATGAAAAGAAATAATTGGCTAAGAAAAAGGAAAAGAACAATTTTTGGAGAAAAGAGAAAGAATATAAAATGTTAAAAAGAAAAAGAAAAAATGGATAGCAGATTCAAAAAACATAAAGGAATAAAGAATATGAAGAAAAAAAGAATCTGAAAATGAAAAGAAAAAAATCTACGAAGAAAAGACAAGAAAACTTATGAACAAAAGAAAATTTAAAAAATGGAAAACCTACTTACCGGAAAAAGAAAGAAAGAAAGAAGAAATTCATGAATATACAAAAAAAGAATTGTAAGAAAAATGAAACAAACAAATAAAGAAAAAAAAATCAGGTGCTCCTGGAGCACAGGAAGAAAAAATTGAGGCTTAAGTGTCGCATCACTCTGTTTCATAAATGAACTTGAATAGTTAGAGTTATGTCTTTTGATATAATATCCAACTAAGTGAGGATCAAGAAGAACACACTTTCCTCCTTCGCAAAAAGTTCTAGATTTGTATCTTCTCAGTCGTAGTAAAAAAGGGGGATTTTTTGAACTAATTTTTACAAGGGCACACTAAGAGGAATACTACATAGCAAATCAGCTTTGTGACATATGAAGGCGTTGTGCTGGTGTGATTTTTTGAGCTAATATTTTGCAAGGGCACACTACGTAATAGCTTGACATGACAACATACACAAGTCACTAAGTTTAACTAATGACTGTTTACAAAGACTATGCATGGAGGCTATTAGCAATTTTGGTGATGCACACTTAAATAGCGACGGGTTATGAATATTAGAGAGGGAAACTACAAGCAATTTCGTGACGCACATTAGGCATTTCTCTCCTGATCCTGATGACATTTATTCTCGCGCTATGACTAGAGTTTCTTTCTTCACTATAACTGTTCTGATGTTAACCTGTTATAGGTAATTTTCAAAGGAATTAATTCATGCACCAAATTTATAGAGATAGGTAAAACAAATCTTAAAAAAACCAATGCAAACACAGAGAATTATGTGAAACCAAACGGGGGAGACCAAGGGGGGACAGAGAGAGCAATTCCATTATAATAAAGATTACAATGATGTTCTCTGGCATGCTAGGGTTTATCGGCTTCATTCATTGTCCCCCTCTGTATTGAAAGGGATCTATTATTTATACAAGTTGTGTCTATTGGAGAAGGCTATGGAGTACGGCTCTTTTTAAACACCTATCCATTTATCACTGAGCGATTAGAGCTGAACATCCAGGCTTGAATTGATTGGGCGAGAGTTTATTGATCTGTTCCCGAGTTAGTTCAAATCGAGTTTTGGCTTATAGATAGGGATGCATGTAACTAACTTTATCTCTTTCTTCTAAGCATCTAGACTGCTCGGTATTTGAATTGAACGAGGACCCACACTTGGAGGTTCTAAAAGTGGTCACATGTCACTTGCCTATTTGATGCAGGATGGACATGTAACGTGACCTCGAAGAGGTCAGAAACTGACCACTACAACCCTATGGGTCTTTGTCTAAATTTGAAATATTGTTTTTTAATGAAGGTAATAACATACCAATGAATTTAACAAAATATCTCATAATTATTGCTCCTTGAGAAAAAATCCTCTTTCTCATCACATGCCCACGGCACATGTCCACATGGACAAAGCCACCGTTTTGAATCTTTGGATCTCTACAATTAAATCCTAACTGCATGATATTTGCAGAGGAGCCCTTCCAGTGTTTGATTCCTTTGCGTATAATATTGAATCCCTAGCTAAATGAACCTTTCTTTTCCTGTTTAATAAATCTTTTACATTATTTATTAACATCAAATGCTAATTAAATTTTAATTTTATCCTCATCCATAGACGTATGTGTTAACAGATATGTGATACATTGTATTTAAACATATATATAGAAAGTGATATATTGTATCTAGACATGCATACTTTTCTTATTTCACTCTTTACTTTATATATATTGATGTAGTTATTGGATCTTGCCCTTACATGATTAAATTTTTATCAATATGTTTTGATGATAACAAACTAGTGTGTTGTGTTTTTTTTGGTACTCACATATGTCTTGCAGAACAAATGAACAAAATCTACTGAAAACATGACTTATGTTTGAAGATTAAGAAGTACAAGGGCTTTAACATATCTTAAATATTTTTTATATTTTTTTAGATTTTTAAAATATTCTTAAAAGCCTTGATTCACACACACACTCTGATAAGTTGAGTTATACATTCAAAATGGAGAAAGTGGCTGAAAATGACTATTTTAGGGAATTATTCAAATATTTCTTGATGCCTAAGTTTTTGAAGCCTGAATTGCAGCTCAGTCTGCAATAAATACGTGAAAAAATACAGAAAATAAATAGTATCTGAAACCTTTTCTCAACTGGCAGATAAAGTGGCCAAAAGATCAAAACCAACAGCTCTGATCTTGCCGTGCAGGCTCTGCAATTGTCGCGTTTGCACGGTAGCATCAGGGTTGTTGACTCTGATTTTCAATACGTAATTTCGTTTCTTGGGGCTCAAGTCTCTTATGCTTATAAATAGAGCCGCAAGGGGCCAGAAATGAAGGAGGAGAGCAGGAATTAGGATTTTCGCCTTCTAGCTATAGATTATGATTTTTTTTCTTTTTTTATTTTTTCTCATATTTGAAAAACACCTAGAGGGGGGGGGTGAATATGTGTAAGTGCTAATCTAAAAACTAAATGCAAAACTAAGTGCGGAAGCTAATGCAAATCTTGCACAAACTTAATACAACACAACAAGTGTAGCCGAATTCCCCGTGAAAGGCTCTGGACTAACTCCTCTTGATTCCCCTTGAATGGGTTGAGGTGCTATGTGAAGCTCTTGTTGGTTAAGCATAAGTTAGGCACACACACAAGCAAGCCAAGCAAATAAGGATGAATAGCAATATGAATATATGCAAGGCAAAATGCAAGCAAATAGATATGATATGACAATATGAGTTATGCTCAACACAAGCACATATGATATGAATGAAGTATGATGCTTTGCACAAATGTAAAGAGAGAGAGTTTAGAGACAAGTGGATCAAACGCAAACACAATGATATGTTTCGAGGTTCGAGCACCCTTGCTCTACATCCCCGCCTACACCACCGTGTAGGATTTTCAATCCACTATACCGTCCACCGAGGACTCCCACCGAGGGAACCTTCACCGAGAAGGATTTGTACAACAATGGAGTACCGAACTCCTCTCTCAAACAAATACCTCCTCACACAAGAGGGGTAGGCCCTTAGCCAAACAACCACAATAACCAACACCTCTACCGAAGAGGGTTTACAACCAAACTCCACCTCTCACTAGAGGGTGCAAACCAATCACCCTATCACCTCTACCTAAGAGGGATACACAAAGAATAAGGGTGTTTACAACAAGTGGTTCCAAAGACCACAAACTCAATCTCTCTTTTCTTTTTCTCTTTTTCCACAAAACAAAGATCCTAAATAGATTAGGATAGAAGATAGCTCAAGTGTGGAAACAAGGTATTTTTGGAAACAAGCAACAAAGAAAAACTACTAGGGAAATCTCTTGTAAATGATAAAAAATGAAAATCAATACAATCTCCCAAAACCCTAGTTTTCTTTGATTTTCCAAAAACCCAAAACAATAAAGATGAGAAGTTTAAAGCACACAACTCTTTTTAAAACTCTTTTAAAACAGTAGAGAAAGTCTGAAAATTTTGTCTCTAAAATCCTTAGCCAAAAACCCAAAGAGATGGGGTTTATATAGGCCAAACCAGAAACTAGCTGTTAGGCTGATGTGGCAGTCTGACAGGCTGACGGTCGACCGGCCCGGTCGACCACCAACGGTCAGAATGTGACCGTTGGGCAACCACGGTCGACCGGCCCGGTCGACCCAAACAAACAGAGAGCTCTGCTCTAAGACCGGTCGACCGTCCGGGTCGACCGTCCCAAAGCTGCCAAACGTGCACAGATTTGTGCACGTCGGTCGACCGTCCCGGTCGACCGACTTCAGCCTAGTCGACTTGGTCAGTTGACTTAGTCGACTGGTTGAAGCCTGGAACAGAATTCTGGGTCAGAAAAACTGGGAAACAATATTTTATAAAATCTTTTAACACTTCTAAAAATCCACAAAACTTGTTTTAACATTTTGTATTGAAACACAAACATGTGATAAAAATTTCAAGACATATATCAATCATATCAATTCATTTTTGAGTCTTGCAAATTTTATCAAAAACAAAACTTGTATTTTTATCAAACTTGATTTTTTAATACATGAATAAGATAGTCAAAATAAGTTTGTCTAGCAAGTTTAAAGCATGTATGTATATCTAGAACATATCTAATATACATAGAAATAAAGTAAACTTGTTTTGATCTATTATTCATGAAAACCAAATCCAAAACATAAATCTTTTGTGTGTTGTGCACTTGAGCATATCAACTATACTAAACTTTACAAATGGATCTAAAACACACTAAACTAAACTATGGATACCTAAGTCTTCTTGATGATCTTCATCTTCAAGTTGACTTGCTCCAAAACTCCATCCATGGGCTAGGCAATGTGTGATCTTTAAGTTTTGGCTCTGGAATCATCATGAAAAGCTTCTAAACACCTAGTTGAAGCTAATCACCAACTAATATCTTGGTTAATGATCTGAAACATAAACAACACAAGATTATTAGTAAACATAACTACATGAGTTAATCATCACAAAAACTAGGGTGGAAGGCCTTTGGGCCAACAATCTCCCCCTTTTTGATGATGACAAAACTCATGGAGTTATATATGCATGGATTAAAGTTAAGCTTCAAAGAAGCTCCCCCTTAACTCATGCATAAACAAATAAATATAAGATATGCAATGAATGTACATAAACATGTATGCATCAACATGCATAAACATATAAACATATTCTAGAAGCTCTAGTTACCAATTAAATTAATAAAACATTAACAAGAACACTAGATGCTCTAGATACCAATAAAACTTACCAATAAAACTTAATATATGCAAAAACATAAGTATGCATATATAAAACTTAAAATCTTTCTCCCCCTTTTTGTCAATCATCAACAAAGGGTAAACAATCAAAACAATAAAATGAGGGGTAAAAATCTTTCTCCCCCTTTTAAGTCAATCAAAACAATAAAACAATGTTCTCCCCCTTTTTGTCTAAAACAAAACAAAGTCAATAAGGGGTGACTATAAACAACATGATATCAATAGAAAAATATGTCAATGAAGCATCTTGATACCAATAGAAAAGTAAACAAAGATCAATAAATGTTATATGCTATATACATTCATGAAGAGGAAGACGCTAAGTTAGCTTCTCTACACATATGCATTACATGAAAGAGGGATGTTAAGCCCTAATTCACATAACACACATTATGTAATGAATAAGAGGAGATGTGAAGCTCCCCCTACACACGTGCACCACATAAAGAAGAGATGTTAAGCTCTTCAATACAAGATACACTCATCATGAATCTATATGCATATAGTCAATACAAATCAAAACTTTTGTATTTTTCTTTAAAACAAAATTTTTAGAAATCAATTTAAAACACAACACATCTTGATAACAAAAGATAGTATTTTTCTTTTTAAGTCATATAAACAATTGAAATGACTATTTTCTATCATAAAGCAAGGGAGTGGAAAAACAAGTACCAATTGAAATATGAAAATCGAATTTTCTCCCCTTTTATGAAATACCAACAAAAATTATGCGTAGGCTTGTAATAAGATACCAATTGAAAACTAAATCAATTGAAATAAAGTTGAAGCTCAAGCACTAGCATAAACAAGATTTGTGTGAAAAATTTGTATCTTAAGCACAATAAAACAAGTATATGTGTATGAAATAGAATGAGTACCAATCAC
Organism: Agave tequilana; assembly: GCA_038442645.1. NCBI lineage: Eukaryota > Viridiplantae > Streptophyta > Magnoliopsida > Asparagales > Asparagaceae > Agave > Agave tequilana. The sequence continues at coordinate 38,387 of JAVJIF010009821.1, forward strand.
CAATAGATGATACCAATTGAAAATATACATACACAAACACATATGAGTATACAAAAGAATCAAGATTGATACCAATTGAAAGAGTTCAATGATACCAATTGACCTAACAATAAAAGCATGGTATAACTCATATAACTAATCCTCCCATCTCATGCACAAGTTTAAAATGATTTTCAATATAAACATACAAGGCATGGACTCCCATCCAACCTCCCGTGGATGGTAGGGGTTTTCAAAAATAGATTTGAAAATGTAGTTTTGTTTGAAAAATACTACCAAATTGAAGAATACGAACTAGTCAAAATGAAAAACTTGTTAACTAGTGCGAAATCCTTCAAGCAAGTAATAAACTAAAAATAATTTTTCATAAAACATGAAATCCACAAGATGATCAACACTCTAATTCAATTAGGCATAGATATGACTCATGAAAACAAAACATGAGCAAAATATAAATATGAGTGTATAAATACAATGTGAAGAACATGATCATGAAAATTTTTCATTAAGCTCAATTATTCCTTAAACAAGAAAACGTGAAAATATAAAAATCATCTAAACTATTTAATCTTCAAGGTATATGTATGACAAGTACAAATTAAAATATACATACATATCCAAAACACAACGAGTCCACAAAATATATGCATTAAGGCACGTGGCTCAAAAGGATAATCATGTATATCTAATAGTTTGGACAAGATAGACATATACATGAAGTTAAACAATTAAACACAAAATCAAACTAAATCTTCACCAAAGCGAATTTCATTTCAAGGTATATGTATGAATTGTCAACACAATAAGTATACATACATATCCCTAAACACAATTGAGTCCATATATAGATTTGCATGAAAGGCAAATGACTCAAAGGATATACATGTATGTCTTAAAGTTTGGCAATACAAACATATACATGAAGTGAAAACTCATAAAACAAGTCCAAAAATGGAATACAAGTTTAAAATGTATAGATCATCAAAACTAGACTATACTAACACATCTAATGGGTTCAAATAAGCATTCAAGTACAAACATATATAGATTTATTTGTGGCCTACTATATGTACAAGTATAAATCCTAGTTTTAATGAAAACTAACATCTAAACAAGTAATCTTAACATGAAGCATCAAAACACAATATAAAAATCATCATGATAAAACTAAAACATGATTACTAGGAAAATCCACAAGTTATTAGAACTATGATATACGCGATATCAACCAAAAAAAATGAGAACACAAAAGAATTTATCCATATTAAACATGAGTGTCTCAAAATAACTAAACATGTATATCACAAGTCTAATAAGCATGGCATTTCCATACTAATCATTAAACAATAAAACATGCTATAAACAATGAATATTGAAAGCATGAAAACAATAAATGGGAGTTAGGAATCGTTACCAAAAACCTAGAAGGCAACTTTCCTTGTCTCCAAAACATGGTGGTCCTCTCCACCAAATCATCCCTTGAAAGTGATGCATCCAATTGATTTCCTTTAAGCTCGGAACGCATCCACTCCAAGGTACGGCTACTCTCACGTCATGTGAGAGCCCACACCTACATCAAACAAAGGAGGGGTGGTCTTTGGTACCCATACTCTTTTGGGTCCATAGGGTTAGTACCTTCTCTAACCCAAACAAAATTCTTTGCTAAATTTACATTATGTAATCTATCAAAGCAAAATTTAGCAAGGTGGCCCTTACGTCCACAATGTGTACAAGTGTACACATGAGCATACGTGTGATGGTGTCCGTGAGGAGCATGTGTATGCCGTGATGGGTGTGCATGCATAAAGGATGGAACTTGTTTCTTTCGAACCAAGGTTTCCAACCGTGAGTGGTTCATGGCACATTGGCTCATAGTGGAGCCCAAACTATCAACCTTCTTCTTAAGCAAATAAATATCATCATTAATCTTAGAAGAAGAAGTGTGGCATGCAATAGGTGAAGTGTGTGATACTACCCTAGCATGGCAAACATGTGCATCAATCTTGTTTTGCAAAACATCATTTTTCTTTAAACAAACATTTAAATCATTTGAAATAGAAATAATTTTGTTTTTCAAGCAACATTCTCTTTTAAAACAAAATCAATTTTTGAAGACAAATTTTCATTTTTATTCAAATAGCATGGCAATCATTTTTATTTTTCAAAAAGTTATTTTTTTTAGTGCAAGATCAAGTTGAGATTTTAATGAATCTCTCTCATTAGCAATCTCCTCTTTCTCTTGCAAAACAACATCAAGTCTAGAATGTAAACTCTTATTTTCATTAACAATTCCTAGACTTTTCTTTTTCAACAAATTATATTTTTCTATTAATTTTTCACAAACAATAGAAAGTTCTTCATTCAAAGCATGAGGATTAACATAATCATTTGAAGAACTAGCACAATCATCATTATCTAAGTGGGTTTCCGATTGTACCTCAAGGGAGTCATTCCCTTGGACCATTAAGCATTGAGAGTCGGATTCTCCACTAGATTCTTCCTCTTGTTGAATTTGTACATGAAGCTCGGAGGTGGTGTTGTTGTCATTTGTTCCACACTACAAAAGCGGAATCAAAGTTAGAAACACACATAAGATAATCTTTAGGTAATGTGCTTCTAATGGCCTCTAGGGCTTGTGCATTGGCCCCTATATGATTGCTATCACTAAGGAAGGATTCCTTGGTAATGGCAAGGTAAACTTTATGACCTAGGGTTTGTAAATAAACGGTCATCCTAATCTTCCAAACATGAATGTTGGAAGGTTCAAACATAGGGTGGGGTCATGAAGCCATGATAAACTATATGTGTGCAAACACGCAAATGCAAACAATAGATTAGCAACCAAATGGATCTCACTCCTAGGATGTTAAGCCTAAGTATCAGGAGCACTAGCTCTGATACCAATTGAAAAACACCTAGAGGGGGGGTGAATAGGTGTAAGTGCTAATCTAAAAACTAAATGCAAAACTAAGTGCGGAAGCTAATGCAAATCTTGCACAAACTTAATACAACACAACAAGTATAGCCGAATTCCCCGTGAAGGGCTCTGGACTAACTCCTTTTGATTCCCCTTGAATGGGTTGAGGTGCTATGTGAAGCTCTTGTTGGTTAAGTATAAGTTAGGCACACACACAAGCAAGCCAAGCAAATAAGGATGAATAGCAATATGAATATATGCAAGCACAATGCAAGCAAATAGATATGATATGACAATATGAGTTATGCTCAACACAAGCACATATGATATGAATGAAGTATGATGCTTTGCACAAATGTAAAGAGAGAGAGTTTAGAGACAAGTGGATCAAACGCAAACACAATGATATGTTTCGAGGTTCGAGCACCCTTGCTCTACATCTCCGCCTACACCACCGTGTAGGATTTCCAATCCACTATACCGTCCACCGAGGACTCCACCGAGGGAACCTTCACCGAGAAGGATTTGTACAACAATGGAGTACCGAACTCCTCTCTCAAACAAACACCTCCTCACACAAGAGGGGTAGGCCCTTAGCCAACAACCACAACAACCAACACCTCTACAGAAGAAGGTTTACAACCAAACTCCACCTCTCACTAGAGGGAGCAAACCAATCACTCGATCACCTCTACCTAAGAGGGATACACAAAGAATAAGGGTGTTTACAACAAGTGGTTCCAAAGACCACAAACTCAATCTCTCTTTTCTTTTTCTCTTTTTCCACAAAACAAAGATCCTAAATAGATTAGGATAGAAGATAGCTCAAGTGTGGAAACAAGGTGTTTTTGGAAACAAGCAACAAAGAAAAACTACTAGGGAAATCTCTTGTAAATGATAGAAAATGAAAATCAATACAATCTCCCAAAACCCTAGTTTTCTTTGATTTTCAAAAACCCAAAACAATAAAGATGAGAAGTTTAAAGCACAAAACTCTTTTTAAAACTCTTTTAAAACAGTAGAGAAGGTCTGAAAATTTTGTCTCTAAAAACCATAGCCAAAAACCCAAAGAGATGGGGTTTATATAGGCCAAACTAGAAACTAGCCGTTAGGCTGATGTGGCAGTTTGACAGGCTGACGGTCGACCGGCCCAGTCGACCGCCAACGGTCAGAAATGTGACCGTTGGGCAACCACGGTCGACCGGCCCAGTCGACCCAAACAAACAGAGAGCTCTGCTCTCAAACCGGTCGACCGTCCGGGTCGACCGTCCCAAAGCTGCCAAACGTGCACAGATTTGTGCACGTCGGTCGACCGTCCCGGTCAACCGACTTCAGCCTAGTCGACTTGGTCAGTTGACTTAGTCGACTGGTTGAAGCCTGGAACAGAATTCTCGGTCAGAAAAACTGGGAAAAAATATTTTATAAAAATCTTTTAACACTTCTAAAATCCACAAAACTTGTTTTAACATTTTGTATTGAAACACAAACATGTGATAAAAATTTCAAGACATATATCAATCATATTAATTCATTTTTTAGTCTTGCAAATTTTATCAAAAACAAAACTTGTATTTTTATCAAACTTGATTTTTCAATACATGAATAAGATAGTCAAAATAAGTTTGTCTAGCAAGTTTAAAGCATGTATGTATATCTAGAACATATCTAATATACATAGAAATAAAGTAAACTTGTTTGATCTATTATTCATGAAAACCAAATCCAAAACATAAATCTTTTGTGTGTTGTGCACTTGAGCATATCAACTATACTAAACTTTACAAATGGATCTAAACGCACTAAACTAAACTATGGATACCTAAGTCTTCTTTTCATCTTCAAGTTGACTTGCTCCAAAACTCCATCCATGAACTAGGCAATGTGTGATCTTTAAGCTTTGGCCCTGGAATCATCATGAAAAGCTTCTAAACACCTTGTTGAAGCTAATCACCAACTAATTCTTGGTTAATGATCTGAAACTTAAACAACACAAGATTATTAGTAAACATAACTACATGAGTTAATCATCATCAAAACTAGGGTGGAAGGCCTTTGGGCCAACAATATTTTCTCTTTCTTTATAAGTTTAGGATTAGGTTAGAGAGAGATTCATGAGAAAAAGAGAGAGAGGGAAATTGTAACAGAGAGTGACATTCTAATGCAAGTTTCTTCCTTTCTTCATAGTTTCTTGATTTAATCTAGTTTTTTCTATTTTTTTTAATTTCTTTCTAGATGAGTAGCTAACTTTTCTTTCCATAGCTGCTGTGGGAAATTTCCTATGGAATTTATCCATGAACTAAAATATGGAAATAGGTAAAGCAAATCTCAGAAACATAAAAACAAATATTTAGGTGAAAACTCGAAAGGAAAAAAACAGACAGAGAGAGATTCTAATTTGATAATGGTGATTACAATGGTGTTTCTCTGGTGTGCTAGAATTTCTGGGCTCAATTTATCGTCCCCCTCCCTGTTGGAAGGGATCAACTATATATACAAGTAGTATCTGTTGGATAAGGCTGTTGAGCCCAACTCTGTTTAAACATTTAACCGCCTATCTCAGAGGTGATTAGAGCCAAAAATCTTGATTTGAATTGGCTGAATGACTTGTTCTCAAGCTGTAACTGCTGAGTTCAAATTGAGATTGGCTTAGAGATAGAGATACTCATAATTAAATTTATCTCTTCTTTTTAACTGCCTGAACAACTCTTAGTTTTGAATTGAGCGAGGATCCCAGCTCAAAGATTCTAGAAGCGATCATGTGTTGCGTGTCTGTAATACCCATGTTCACTAATACCGTAGTAAATACTATGTAATAATTTTATATAATATTATTAAAGTGATTGACAATTGTTTAATAAAAGAAAGAAAAAAAAAGAATGAATTGAAATGAATTGGGTTTAGGCTCAAACCCATGTAAGATGGCTTATCACTTAAAAAATAAAATAAAATTCAAAAGTTCCATATTTTTCCTAAGACTAAGTTTTGAAACCAAGCACCCAAGCCCAAGAGCCCAATGACTTTATCAAGGGGCCACACTTATTTATAGTGTATACTCTCACACTTGTTTATTTTAACCCCCACTATAACAACTTCAACTCCCCCCACTTTCTCCCACTCTCTCTAACTTCTCCTCCATCTTCTCTCCCACTTGTTTCACTCTTTACAACTTCCCCTAACCTTAAGGCATAAATTTCAGGGTGAGTTAACAGGTGAGGGGAATTGTATATTCAACACTCTTTTACAAAACTTTAGAATAAAGAAAAGAAAAGGAAAAAAAAGAGAATACCCTACTCTCTACACCTCATCCTCTCATATCATCTCCTTAAACCCAACTAGAAGAAGATCAAAGTCTTGCTGGACATGGAGAGGACTTATTCAGACTGAAGGTAAGCGTTTCTGGTAAGTAAATCTCGAACTAAGAGATTTTATTTTCGTTTAGGCATTTCATCGAACAGGTTGTGTACGTTAATAGATTTAATTTCACCTTGAAAAATGTATGCTAAAATTCAAATAAAATTATGTAGAACTCCTTAGACATTCCCCTTAATTATTCTAATTTTATTTATTTTTATAGATTTCTTTTAAGCAAAAAAAAAGAACAGGTACTACTCTTGGTCTCTGGCCCAACGGCCATACCAGGCCTGGGCCGGTCTGTGTACAGCATAGACCCAGTCTGGGTTTGTGCTGCACAGACCCGGGTCGGGTCTGTTTTACAGACCAGAACCCGCCCTATAAAAAAAAATTCAGAAAAGAAAAGAGAAAGAAAGAAAGAAAGAAAAAAGAAATAAAATAAAATAAAATTCAAAAATGTTATTGTAGCAATAATATTGTAGTAGACTCAAATCCAGACTCAGATTCTGACCCAATACTGTAGCAACAGACCCGTTATGAATTATTAATTGATTTTACGCTTAAATTAATTCAGAAAAATCCAGAATAATCCGAAAATTCCAAAAAAAATCCTGTAAAATCAAAACTGAAATTTAACTCTATAAAATTATTTTTGTAGTCATATAACTTATAATAGCTCAAAATTAACTATTTCTTATAATTATTATTTAAATTGAATGTAGATTACCGAGTTAATTTGCAAATTCTATATTCAGATCCGTGATGATATCAGGTGAGTGTTTTTACTATTTCTACATGAATATATTTTTTCACTACAAAATTTTATTATTTATGCATTTATTTATTTAAAAGCAATTGTTTAATTGTTAATTTAGAATTTCAAGCATGTAAAATAGTTGGAAAATTGTAATATTCATGGAATAATTTTTGTGATATGTTTTTGCTCTGTAATATTTATTTGCTGCATGGAACAATTTTGTATGTTGTAGATCAATAATTTTAAATTTTGAAAATAATATTGTGGAATTATTAAATGATTTTTTTGAGAAAATGGATTACAAATAATTATTATACAAAAAAATTCAAGAAAATTAAATAAATCATCTTAAATATCAAATTGTATTAACTTTTGATATTTGAATGGTTATGCGTGTATATCACGTGAAATTAAAGAATTTGTGTTACCAAAATTACTGGAAAAATAATGTTGCTATGTATACTTGGATATACACACTGATATTGATTGAGTCCAGTTATTTAGCTAACACTGACATATAAATACTTTCATTGGGTGGGAAAATTGATAGAGGAGACGGTATCGGTATTTTGGATGGACCTAGGATATAGGTTGCGCAACCGAAGCGAAGGTTCCACTGCAGTGTTCCCGGGATGACTAGCATCCATCTGATATTACTATTGTTATTATTACTGAGTACCTAGCGGTAAAGGCCTGGTTCAGTGCCAGGCATCTGGGGCCGTGGTCCCAGGTATGTACGAGACACCTAAAGCACAGAACACGTCTCCATCTATTAATTTCAAATAACAACTTTTAATAATATACTTCTGATGATAAATTACAGTATATAAAATATAGCAAGCATGTAAATGTTTAATTATTACCATATATCACACTCATGCATATTTATTTCATATCTTCCAATGTAATGCATGCTATGATATTAGCGATGTCTTGAGTTTTATATATGTACATGTTATTGCATCCTTCCCCTATTTTTTATCACTCACTAGGTCGCTCATTGACGATCCTGAGTTTGCTCGCTCAAATCTAGGTTCAGGAGCACCTCAGGCCAAGAGTACTTCGAGCATGTAGCAGAACTTCAGGGTTAGTGTTTCATCCAGTTTTAGTTGTGAGAATCTTATATTTTATGTATTTTATTTTCCTTAATGTAATAATGCAGACTTTTATGACATTTTGTACTTATGTAGTAAAGCTAGAATATATAATAACTTTAGCGTATTGAACTTTCTTGTATTGAGGCTTAGCGTATTAATAATAATATGTCGCCGGCTCTCGTTGCGCACCCGCAATCGTGTATTTTGCTTAGCAGGGAGTGACAGGATTTTCTTAGCATCAGAGCCGGTTATTATTATTTTATCCTAGGGTATAGCCAGGCTCTTATCGATAATACAAGAATTTAATATTCCAGCTACAAGTAAAAGATGTTTATTTATTGATGCAATTCCTAAGATATTACTTTAATTTTTAGAGTTATGGCTCGATGTCCTTTGTCCTCCCGTGTTGGTCCTCGTGATGAGGCAACTGATCTGATGGGCATTCTTCGTGACGTGATAGAGTCAGAGCAACAACAGACAACACTCATGAGAGATGGTCTGTTAGCGGTACAGCAGACAGCCACGGTGGTCATGGAGAGGGCGGTTGCACCTCGGGAACCAAAGCTTGGGAATATTTCAAACTTCAGGAGGCTACAACCAGTAACCTTTGCGGGGACTGAAAAACTGTTGAATGCAGAATAATGGTTGGTTGATATGACCAATCTCTTGAACACGGCTCGTGTTCCTAAGGATGTCAAGTGGAGGTGATCAAGGTCCAACTGATAGATGTGGCTCTGACTTGGTGGATTGCTGAGGAAGAACGGTTGGAGAAACTGATCCCTTGGAGAAGTTCACTGAGAGCTTTTACGAACGATTTTTTCCAAAGACTGCTAGGAGGAAAATGGAGCAGCAATTCATCAATCTGTGACAGGGGAGCCGTTCAATAGATGAGTATACCATGGAGTTTCTGAGATTGAGCCAGTTTGCTTCATATATGGTGGCAGATGAAGAAAACTGGGCCAACCGATTTCAGCAGCTGAGACTGGACATTTAGAAGTTCCTGGTCACACAGCAATAAGGGACTTACTCTCAGGTCATTATTGCTACTCGCAGCTTGGAGCAGGTAATGGAGAAAGAGAACAAAAATAGGTTGCAGGCAAGACCACTGAAGCGACCGCTCGATCAGGTTACCAGGGGACGTCCAACCAGATTCAGTATAGCCCACCGAGTAGACGCCCAATCGCTCTTCGCCCATCAACAATGATCTGCGATTTCTGCCATAGGACAGGACATTTACGGAGGAATTGTAGGTGGGCTAATGGTCATGCCTCGCTTGTGGATCCGGAGACCATCAGCTAGCAGACTAGCCGATCAAAGGATAAAGGAGCACCATTCTCACCCTTCCAGCACCTGGAGTAAAGAAGAACCCTGCACCTGTAGGTAGAGGTACTCCGCTACCACTGCAGCTCAGTTGTTCGAATAGGTTCAGAGGAGGACCAGAGCAGAACGTGGGAGAGGCCATGCTTTTAATTTGACCGCAAAACAGGCGGAGGCATCAGAGGAGGTGGTAGCAGGTACCATTCTGGTTCAATCTTTTCCAGTTATATCGCTATTTGATTCTGGAGCTTCGCATTGTTACATATCCATGAGATTTGTCAAGATGCATTCTATACACTATGATGACATAGATACTCAGTGGGAGATTAGTACTGGGAATGGGATTATAACCATATATAGGGTATGTAAATCGTGACTTGTAGGAGTCTATGGGAGAAAGTTAAGTGTAGACATGTTTGTGGTAGACACTAGTGGATATGACGTGATTTTAGGCATGACATGGCTTAGTAAATATCATGAGATAATTGATTATCGAAGTAAAAGTGTGATATTTAGAATTTTGCACCAGTCAGAGTTCCAGTTTGTTAGGGAATCAAAAGTGGTCAGGCAACAACAACAAGGGAATTATGCCACTATCGAGGTTCAGGAGGAGCTGATACCAATAATGGAAAAATTACATGATGTGTTCCTAGAAGTGAAAAACACCTAGAGGGGGGGGGGGTGAATAGGTTTAATTGCTAATCTAACAATCTTTTTAAAATTAAGATGAATGAATGATGCAACGATCTCTCAAAATAAGACTAAGAGCCGAATACCCCGTGAGAGGTTCTGAACTCCTTCCTCCCAATTCCCCTTGAATGGGTTAGAGGTGCGCAATGCAACCTTGTTGTATGAGAATTGATCGACAAAATATCTATGAATGAATAATAGGCAATGATGAAGAGCACACAAGATATCACAAGTAGAGGAAGCAAAAATACTTGAAACAATAAGCAAAAGAGAGCAATTGAAAGTAAAGCAAAATAGAGAGCAAGAGCAAAAGACAATCGCAAACACAAGTATTTGTTTCGAGGTTCGAGCCACCGCTCTACTCCCCGCCTTCACCTCCGTGAAGGGTTTCCACTATCCATCGAGGACGATTAACAACGGTCTACCGAAGACCCGAGCACCGAGCTCCACCAAGTACAATAACCTCTACCGAAGAGGTGTCTCCACAAGAACAAGAAGAGGAACAAGTAACAAAAGTGATCACAACAAGATCATAAACTCTTTTACAAACTCTCACTCTTTTACAATTTCCTTATAGAATGAGTAAGGGAATTTTTGGCTCTAAGAAGTGTAGTGAGAAAAACTCAGTTGTAGAGATGATTTTACTAGGGAACACAACTGAAAACTAGCTCAAGAAAGAGTTGGAAATGGAGAGCTAAAACACTTTTCTTTTCTCTTTGAAAACTTTGAAAACTTGAGGATTTTTCTTGGTGTTTTGCAAGAAACTCTTCTCCACTATTTATAGGGAGAGAAATAAGTTAAAAACAATTTATTTTGACCTTATTTGCTCTGAAAAAGTTCTGGAAAACCTTGAAAAAGTCTGCCAAAAAGCAGTCTGAAAAACAGATTTCAGAATTGCACAAAAGAGGAAAGAGCCGTTGGGCTTTTGCAGGCTTGGCGGTCGACCGGGCCGGTCGACCGCCAGCGCAGCTGGCAAAGAGCCGTTGGCTCGGGTCTTCTGGCGGTCGACCGGGGCGGTCGACCCAGAAAACCCGAGAGCAACTGCTTACAGTCGGTCGACTCGGGCGGTCGACCGACAGACGTGCACAAATGTGCACGTCCTGGCACTGGCGCCGATCGACCGGGCCGGTCGGCCGGTCTGCCTGAAACAGGAAAATCAGTATTTTTTCTGACTTAGAAAACTTTGTAAAATAGTTTTGGGTTTGGACAAACTTAAGTAACATGCTAGTAGGAGTATATAAACATGATCTAAACATGATATTTATTTGTAAAACTTAGGGTCATGTAAATATCTACTAAGATATGAAACCAAATTTAAAACATGAAAACTTAAATACAAGACTCACATTTTAACAAAACCAAATTGTGTATGTGTATCCTAGAGCCAATATCCAACACTCAAACTTTAACATTCTATTCTTACAATGATTCTAAAGACTTCAAGTTCTTCAAGAGAGCTTTCATCATATGATCTTCAAAACTTGATTCTTGAGCCCAAATTGAGTTGACTTGAGTCCAAAGCACCTTCCTTTAGGGAAGAATCCTTCTAGTTGAGTTAGAATCCTGAAACACACTTAACCAATAATCAATATTAGTACAAATAACTAATATGTTTTGTAATCATCAAAACACACTAAACAAGGGTGATTGTAACCTTGGGCCAACAATCTCCCCCTTTTTGACGATGACAAAACATATACGTTATTTTAAAAAAAAATGGAAGAAGAGCTTGGAAAGCTCCCCCTCAAATAATGCTATGTATCAATAATGCTATGAAAAGCTAAATACATAAGACATTGAATTGAAAACACATAGTTTTGTTAAAAAACTCAAAATACACAACAAAACACAATAAACACAAAACTCTTTTTCTTTTTCTCCCCCTTTTTGTCATACATCAAAAAGGGTTAAACAAAGCAAACAAAACATTTAAAAAATTTATCTTTAAGTATCCATAATGCAAACATTCAACTCACCACAAATAAAGGAAAATCTAGTATAATCCAATGGTTTAGTAAAAATATCGGCAAGTTGAAAATCGGTAGAAACATAATCAATATCAATATCACCTTTCTCATAATGATCTCTAAGAAAGTGATACCTAATGTCAATGTGTTTGGTTTTACTATGTTGATTTGCATTCTTTGTCATGTGAATTGTACTAGTATTATCACAAAATATTTTAACATGATCAAAGTGTAAATCATAGTCGAGGAGAGTATGTTTCATCCAAAGAACTTGTGCACAACAAGCTCCGGCCGCAACATACTCCGCCTCGGCGGTTGAAAGGGCTACCGAATTTTGCTTTTTGGAAGACCAAGATACAAGACAATTACCTAGGAATTGACATGTTCCACTTGTGCTCTTCCTATCTACCCTACAACCCGCATAGTCGGCATCCGAAAAACTCTTCATATCAAATAGTCCGGTTTTCAGATACCACAAACCCATTTCAATAGTGCCCTTAAGGTATTTAATAATGCGTTTTACCGCTACTAAATGAGACTCCTTAGGACATGATTGAAAACGAGCACAAAGACAAACGGAAAACATGATATCCGGCCTACTAGCCGTCAAATACAATAAACTACCTATCTTGCTACGATAAACTTTAATGTCTACACTTTTACCTTGTTCATCCTTATCAAGCTTGGTAGTTGTTGCCATGGGAGTTTTGCTCACTTTAGCGCCTTCAAGTCCGAATCTCTTGATGAGTTCCTTTGTGTACTTGGCTTGATTGATGAAGATCCCATCCTTCCTTTGCTTGATTTGGAGTCCAAGGAAATAGTTGAGCTCCCCCAACATAGACATTTCAAATTCATCCTTCATGCATGATTCAAAAGCTTGGCAAAGAGATTCATTAGTAGAACCAAAAATAATATCATCTACATATATTTGCACAATAAGAATGTCATTTTCTACATGTTTTGTAAACAAAGTGGTGTCAATTTTACCTTTCTTAAAACCATTTGAAATCAAAAATGAAGAAAGTCTTTCATACCAAGCCCTAGGGGCTTGTTTTAAACCATAAAGAGCTTTATCTAATTTAAATACAAAATCCGGATGTGTAGGATCAACAAACCCGGGGGTTGTTCAACATACACCTCCTCTTCAATAAAACCATTTAGAAAAGCACTTTTAACATCCATTTGAAATAATTTAAAATCTTTATATGAGGCAAATGCTAGTGTCATCCGTATGGCTTCAAGCCGTGCTACGGGTGCAAAGGTTTCTTCAAAATCGATTCCTTCGATTTGAGTGTAACCTTGGGCAACTAACCTAGCTTTATTCCTAACAACGTTACCCGATTCATCCAACTTGTTCTTAAAGATCCACTTAGTACCAATTGTTGGTCTATCATGGGGCCTAGGAACAAGGTGCCAAACTTGGCTGCGCTCAAATTGATTGAGTTCCTCTTGCATGGCTAGCAACCAATATGAATCGGCCTCGGCTTCGAGGACGTTCTTGGGTTCAACATGAGAAATAAATGCATAATGTCCACAAAAATCATGAAGTTTAGAGCGAGTGGTTACCCCTTTTGATACTTCACTTATGACGAGGTCCTTGGGATGATGAGGATTATATCTCCAATCCTTTGGAAGTTGTTGAGTAGGCTCCACTTCAATTGATTGAATTTCATGTCCTTGAGCCTCTTCTACTTTAGCTTCACTTCCTTCATCATCCTTTGGCTTGTCTCCCATAGTAGGTGTATCCTCCAAGGTCACTTTCTCCAAGCCTTCATCCAAAGCATCTATTTCTACAACATTCTTAACAAACAAGTTAGATTCTTCAAACTTAACATGTATAGATTCCTCAATAGTCAAAGATGATTTATTGAAGATTCTATAAGCTTTACTAGTATTAGAATAACCCACAAAAATTGCCTCATAAGCTTTAGCATCAAATTTTCCTAAATTATCTTTTGTATTTAAAACAAAACATTTGCATCCAAAAACCTTGAAATATGAAACATTTGATTTTCTAGAAAAGTACATTTCAAAAGAAGTCTTTGAAGTATTTTTACACAAGAAAACACGATTTGATATATAGCATGATGTATTTACGGCCTCGGCCCACAAATAATGTGGTAGACCATATTCACTTAGCATTGTCCTAGCCATCTCTTGTAAAGTTCGATTTTTCCGTTCAACTACTCCATTTTGTTGTGGAGTTCTAGGACAAGAAAGTTCATGCTTAATTCTATGTTCTTCACAAAAAGTGGTAAAGGGTAGGTTAATGAATTCACCTCCTCTATCACTTCTTATTCTTAAAATTGAAACATCCTTTTCTTTTTCAACTCTTTTCTTAAAAGTTTGGAAATATGAAAGTGCTTGATTTTTGTGTTCAAGAAAGAAAACCCAAGTAAATCGTGAAAAGTCATCAACCAAAATAAATGCAAATCTATTCCCACTTAGACTTTTGGTTTGTGTAGGGCCAAATAGATCCATATGAATTAGCTCCAAAGGACGTGATGTCATGATATCTTTAATTGACTTGAAAGAAGACTTAGTTTGTTTTCCAAATTGACATGCGTCACAAACTCGGTCCTTTTCAAAACTCAAACAAGGAATACCTTTCACCATTTCCTTTGTGTTTAACCTAGAAATATGGTCAAAAGAAATATGCCCTAATCTTCTATGCCACAACCAAGAGTCATCATCGAGGGCTTTTAAACAAGTAATATTACAAGACATATTAGACATATCTATCATATAAACATTACTTTCACGAAAACCGGAAAACACACAAGTATTAGAAATTCTATCAATTACTTTACAAGCTACATTATCAAAAACTACATCAAAACCTTTATCACAAAGTTGACTAACACTCAAGAGGTTATGCTTGAGGCCATCAACTAAAATAACATTCTCAATTAAAGGGGATGTGCCGAGTTTTACATTACCAATACCGATGATTTTACCCTTGGCATCATCTCTGAAGGTGACGGTGCCACCTTCATGGTATCTTGATAGGGTTGCAAAGTTGTTGATGTCCCAAGTCATGTGCCTTGAGCAACCACTATCAAGATACCATAATCCTCTACGTCTTTGGGCCTTGGATGGTACCTACATCATTTAGCAAAATAGTTGACTTTGGTACCCAAATTTTCTTGGGTCCTTGAAAGTTAGTGTTGCGAACCCAAACATTATGATGAGATGCACTTAGTCTATCATAGCAAAAATTAGCTAAGTGCCCTTTCCGCCCACAATGTGAACATGAGAACACTCTTCCATACATAAATGCATGATGTGTGTGTGAAGTGTGAGCATGTCTTGGGGGTTTGCCACGATGTAAAGGTTGTGTGGTATGAACATGAGCATGAGCATGGTAAATATTTTTCTTAGGGGCTTGTTTCTTAGGAAACATAGCCTCAATCTTCTTCTTATTAAACTCACAATTTTTTAAAACCATTCCTAATGAGTCTATTCTTTCTTTAAGCATGGTAATCTAATTAGAATCAACTAGTGGGGACTTGCCTTTACAAGAAATCTTATACTTGTCAAAATCTTTTTGGGTGGAAACAAGAGTGGAAAGTAATTCATCTTTTTCTTTAGAAAGAGTAAAAACTTGATGATTAAGAGATTCATTTTCCTTTTTCATTTTTAAATACTTTTTCTTAAGAAAATCATAGTTATGTGATAATTCTACAAAAGCTTCTCCTAACTCATCCATGGAAAGTTCATCATTTGGAGAAGTGGAAGGGTTACCTTGCTTGTGCTTTCATTTGCCATGAAGCACATGTTAGCGGTGTCGATTTCCTCCTCGGATTCGCTCTCGGAATCCCATGTTGCTTTCATTGCCTTCTTCTTGTAGGGCTTCTTGGAGGTGGAAGGCTTTACTTTATCCGGACACTCCGCCACTATGTGTCCCGGCCTTTGACAATTGAAACAAATAATCTTCCTTTCTTCTTTACCTCCTTGCCATCTCCTTCTTCCTTGAAATTTAGCCTTGTTGTACATCCTCCGGACGTTCTTCATAAGAAGTGAGAGCTCTTCGTCATCTTCTTCTTCATCGTCTTCGTCGGAGTGTGTGGATTGACTTTTGAAGGCTATTGTCTTCTTCTTGGAAGGAGCCATGTCCTCCCTCACTTTCCTCTCCATCTCATGGTTTTGAGGTTCCCAATGAGACCAATTAGCTCCATCTCCTCCTTGTCATTGAGTTCCTTCAAGGTGGTTGCTTTTACTTCCCATGAAGGAGGAAGAGCCCGGATGATCTTTCTAACTCTTTGATCGTTGTCGATAGCATCACCTAGAGAAGAAAGTCCATTAGTGATCTTTGTAAATCTTGTAACCATATCATCTATGGTTTCATTTTCTTGCATGCAAAAATTCTCATATTGGGACCGAAGAAGGTCAATCTTAGCCCTCTTCACTTGTGAAGTCCCCTCATGTGTAACTAGCAAATGTGTCCAAATTTCATATGCGGACTTGCAATGAATAACTCTAGCTATATCATCATCATTAAGGGCTTGAAGAAGTGCATAGTGAGCCCTAGCATTGGCATCAAATTCTTTGGTCTCTATTTCGGACCAAGTGGATTCATCACCGGGGGGTGCACTAAAGGGTTTGGTCACGGCCTTTGCAACTCGACTACCTAGAGATTGCAAGAAAATGGTCATCTTAACCTTCCATATGGGAAAGTTAAGTCCATCAAACTTAGGGGGTGTCTTAATACCATCGGCCATCTTTACTAAGTGTGAATGAATGAAATGATTAGCAATATTAGGATCTCTCTAGGGTTGTTAAGCCAAGAGCCTAGTAACCAAGCTCTGATACCAATTGAAAAACACCTAGAGGGGGGGTGAATAGGTGTAATTGCTAATCTAACAATCTTTTTAAAATTAAGATGAATGAATGATGCAACGATCTCTCAAAACAAGACTAAGAGCCGAATACCCCGTGAGAGGTTCTGAACTCCTTCCTCCCAATTCCCCTTGAATGGGTTAGAGGTGCGCAATGCAACCTTGTTGTATGAGAATTGATCGACAAAATATCTATGAATGAATAATAGGCAATGATGAAGAGCACACAAGATATCACAAGTAGAGGAACAAAAATACTTGAAACAATAAGCAAAAGAGAGCAATTGAAAGTAAAGCAAAATAGAGAGCAAGAGCAAAAGACAATCACAAACACAAGTATTTGTTTCGAGGTTCGAGCCACCGCTCTACTCCCCGCCTTCACCTCCGTGAAGGGTTTCCACTATCCACCGAGGACGATTACAACGGTCTACCGAAGACCCGAGCACCGAGCTCCACCAAGTACAATAACCTCTACCGAAGAGGTGTCTCCACAAGAACAAGAAGAGGAACAAGTAACAAAAGTGATCACAACAAGATCACTAAACTCTTTTACAAACTCTCACTCTTTTACAACTTCCTTATAGAATGAGTACGGGAATTTTTGGCTCTAAGAAGTGTAGTGAGAAAAACTCAGTTGTAGAGATGATTTTTGCTAGGGAACACAACTGAAAACTAGCTCAAGAAAGAGTTGGAAATGGAGAGCTTAAACACTTTTCTTTTCTCTTTGAAAACTTTGAAAACTTGAGGATTTTTCTTGGTGTTTTGCAAGAAACTCTTCTCCACTATTTATAAGGAGAGAAATAAGTTAAAAATAATTTATTTTGACCTTATTTGCTCTAAAAAAGTTCTGAAAAACCCCGAAAAAGTCTGCCAAAAAGCAGTCTGAAAAACAGATTTCAGAATTACACAAAAGAGGAAAGAGCCGTTGGGCTTTTGCAGGCTTGGCGGTCGACCGGGCCGGTCGACCGCCAGTTCAGCTGGCAAAAAGCCGTTGGCTCGGGTCTTCTGGCGGTCGACCGGGGCGGTCGACCCAGAAAACCCGAGAGCAACTGCTTACAGTCGGTCGACCCGGGCGGTCGACGACAGACGTGCACAAATGTGCACGTCCTGGCACTGGCGCCGGTTGACCGGGCCGGTCGGCCGGTCTGCCTGAAACAGGAAAATCAGTATTTTTTCTGACTTAGAAAACTTTGTAAAATAGTTTTGAGTTTGAACAAACTTAAGTAACATGCTAGTAGGAGTATATAAACATGATCTAAACATGATATTTATTTTGTAAAACTTAGGGTCATGTAAATATCTACTAAGACATGAAACCAAATTTAAAACATGAAAACTTAAATACAAGACTCACATTTTAACAAAACCAAATTGTGTATGTGTATCCTAGAGCCAATATCCAACACTCAAACTTTAACATTCTATTCTTACAATGATTCTAAAGACTTCAAGTTCTTCAAGAGAGCTTTCACCATATGATCTTCAAAACTTGATTCTTGAGCCCAAATTGAGTTGACTTGAGTCCAAAGCACCTTCCTTTAGGGAAGAATCCTTCTAGTTGAGTTAGAATCCTGAAACACACTTAACCAATAAACAATATTAGTACAAATAACTAATATGTTTTGTAATCATCAAAACACACTAAACAAGGGTGATTGTAACCTTGGGCCAACAAGAAGATCTACTAGGACTTCCGCTAAATCAAGATGTGAAGTTTGGCATAGAAATCATTCTGAATACGACCCCAATTTCTAAGGCACTGTATCAGATGGCACCTGTGGAGCTAGGAGAATTGAAGAAGCAACTGCAGGAGTACTTTGATAAGGGGCTTATCAGACACAATGTTTCACCATGGGGAGCTCCGGTGTTATTGGTAAAGAAGAAGGATGGTAGTAGGAGGATGTGCATCGACTATCGAGAACTGAACAAGGTCACCATCAAGAACAAATATCCTTTGCCCAGGATAGACGACCTATTCGATCAACTTAATGGAGCTAAGGTATTCTCGAAATTAGATCTCCGGTCTGGATATCATCAGTTGAAGGTGAAGAAGGATATTCTGAAGGCGGCTTTTAGGACTCGTTATGGTCTTTACGAGTTTCTAGTGATGCCATTTGGAGTGACCAATGCTTCAACAATTTTCATGGACTTAATGAATAAGGTCTTCGCTCCGCTCTTAGATAAATTTGTGGTTATATTCATTGATGATATTCTGATTTATTCTAAGAACGAAGAGGAACATGTAGAACACTTGAGGATGGTGTTGCAGACCCTTCGGCAGGAGAACTCTATGTGATTAGTCTACAATTCTGCATTATTATATCACATTTTTCTACTGATTTATGATAAAATGCTGGTATAAACTGTGTTTTGGTCTCTCTTGCAGATAAATCAAGAGTCTAAGAGAAAAAGAGTAATAAGAGCTTAATTAAACCCATTTTTGAGTAATTAAATCTGGATTTCTTAGAGGCCAAGCAAGGGAGCTTCTAGAAGATGCATTGAACCTAAACCCTTGCGCACGTCAGACGAATATCCGGGCGAAAATACCAGAATCCGAATATACCAGGAAGGTCCTCGAAGCCAGGAGAAGTTCCTCGCCAAAACCAGGGACCTAGTCCTTGATTTTACGGCGAAAACGCGGCAAATGCCGCGTTTCCGCGGCAATTTAGTGGGTCCACGCGTCAATTTTCGACGCGTGGCCTTGTCTCGCCTTCCAGAGTCTTCTTTCGCCTATATATACCCCTACAGAGGCCCGGAATGCAAATAGATTTAGAATTAGGTTAGGTTTTCTATCTTTTAGTGTAGGGTAGTGTAAGTGTTCTTCTTCTTTTCTTTTGTATTTTTATTTCTTTTTAGATCATGTATTAGGGCAGAGAGATTTAGAGAGATAAAGAGAGAGATTGATGTAATAGATGGTGACAATCTATGTAAAGGTGCCTCCTTTCTTCTCCATTATAATCTTCTCCATCTTCTACATGATGCTTGGCTAATCTTTTCTTCTCATGGCAATCTAACTGCTAACCACTAACCATCTAACCACTTACTTGATAATTCACATGAATCTAGTAGCCTCTACAAGGCCTTGCTCTTACAAGAGCCATTGATGGCTAATGATGATGGATTCTAACATTCTAACATTTCTAACATCTAACCCACTAACTTGCTAACTTGCAAATTCTAACTTTATTTCATGCTCATCTCTAACCGGTTTTGATGATTTAATAGTTGCTTGTAACTTGTTGTGTGGTATAGATGTGTTGTTTGAATGTAGAAGAACAATCTTATGTGCCATGCTCTGTATCGTCTCTTGAAGCCAAGGACTAGTGATGGCCAAGGATCTATGTGAGGCAACTATCACTTAGAGGTTAGCATGGTTAGTGAAGCAATTAGTAGTTAGTAGCCATGAGTTTTCTTTATCTTATTCTAAAAATTAATCTCAAAACTCTTTTATCATTTTCCTATTGTTGTTTTCACCAACTTCTTAGTTCATCTTTATTTCATCTTCTTTTTGTTTTCACAACCACTTCATCCTTTTTTTCACTTTCTTCACCATTGTTTTTATTTTCTCACTTGTTTTGTTCACCGTTTCATCGCCTTCTTTACCTATCATTTTCTAGATTTCTTTTATTTTTCTTTTTCTAATTCTTTAACAAAGAAGAACTGTTAACAACCAACGTAAACATAAATTGTTAATGCTTCTATCGCCTCCCGTCACTGTGGATTCGACCCGTTGAGCCAATAACGGAAGTATCAAGGAAACATTAGCACATACAAGTTTTTCATTGATTTCATAAAACACATACGTTCTCGAGTGCTAGTTCCGCCCTGATCAAATTTTTAGCGCCGTTACCGGGACGGGAATGGTTTTGATTTCACGTTTTTTTTAACATTTTCTTCTCTGTTTTGGTGTGCAGGGCAATTTTTACAGATTCTTTGCATTGCAGAATGCTACTCTTGCTTGCCTCTCCCAGCTCTAGAAAACAGAAATCTTGCTTCTTACACTTTACCGCGGAATCAAAAACAAGCCGTGCAAACGTGGCAATTTTGTGGCATTTGTACTTTGTCTTTTGCAGGGACCTTGCACGTTGCATATATTGTTATATTCTACTGCTAATTATCTGCTTTGATTGCCTAACACATTGCAATAAATTAACGAACTAAAATATGGCATTTGGACGCTTTTAACACGGTTTAGACATTTGCATTTAGGCACGTGTCAATTCAATTTCAATATACTGTATTTTGTTCTGTTGTTGTGATCTGCATTGGGGTGTACATATGGCATTGCATATAGCATAGGACAACACGTGGGTGATTTATTCACTTTGTGTTATATTCTTGTCTATTTGCACATTTGCATGAATTAGACTTAAGGGCAAAAACCATACAAGATAAGGTGGGGATTTCATCACCCTTCCTTAGCCCAAAAATCACCTCCCCACTCACACAATCCAAGCCTTAATAAAAATTGATAGACGTTGGCCTCTAGGTACATCTCGGACTCATTAAGAGATTGACCGAGGGTGAAACTTGTTTTGAATCTTACTCTTGTGAAATCGGTATCTAAGGTTAGGGATTAAGAGGTTACGCCTCGAAGATACCAAGGTTTGGCGTAATTAAGGCCAGTTGCTTACACACGGATACCTCCTACCATATTTTGCCCTTATCTGGCCGATTAGATTGTGGTCGAATTCATACAACAACCTCCCTCACGTAATCGCCCAGTAGGAGTCGTCTAGGTCTAGGTCAACCTTAGTATAGGCTTGATTTTGAATTTTTTTCTTTCTTTTTGTTTGTTGTTTGCTTTTTCTTTTTTGTTTGTGATTAGTTGTGAAATGAAATTCAATGACAATAATTTTTTCAATCCTAACATGAATCCATATTTCACACCAACCCTATTTGATTCAGATAATTTCAACCTGGCTTTTTACAATATAAACCAACCAAATATACGGGTTGGACTTATCCGAATCAATGCAACCATACCCCTAATCTTATGATTATAATTTCCAAAATAATTTTTACTCTTCGCAGAGTCAATGGGGATTCAATTCCCCCGAGTCAAATTTTCAAACACCTTGTAATTTTCACAATTTTCACAATATACATTCCCTAATTTTGCTTCCTATACTCTTTTCTAGACCAACCCATGGAAGAAAAGTCTAACCTAGAAAAGAGTATAGATGCCTTGCTTGAGTCCCAACAATTCGACTCACAATTTTTTCAAAAGCAAAATTCATACTTAGTCACACCAGTTCAAAATAGAAAACCATATATCTTGGAAATTGAAATACACCTAGAGGGGGGGTGAATAGGTGTAATTGCTAATCTAATGATCTTTTTAAATTTTACTTAAGTGAGGATGCAACGATCTCTCAAAACACGACTAAGAGCCGAATACCCCTTGCGAGGTTCTGAACTCCTTCCTCCCAATTCCCCTTAAATGGGTTAGAGGTGCGCAATGCAACCGTGTTGTATGAGGTGTGATCGAACAATTCCAAGTATGAAATGCTATGATGAAATGCACACAAGTATTGTAGCAAGAAATATTGAAGGCAAGTTAAGTAAACAAGTAAGGATAGCACAAATAAGAGTTAGTTCACAAGCAACAAATTGGAAGTAATTTAAAGCAAGAAAATAAGCAAGAGGAACGCCAAGCCAATCGCAAACAAAGTGATTTGTTTCGAGGTTCGAGCCCGTAGCTCTAGTCCCCGCCTTCACCTCCGTGAAGGGTTTCCACTATCCCCGTAGGATCCCGTACAAGAAAGGCCTCCAAAGACCTCAAGCCCGTAGCTTCACCTTACAAAGAAGTTCCCCTTAGGAACTTGTCTCCACAAGAACAAAAGATTACAAATTTGTGATCTCAACTAGACCACAACACTCTTTCTCTTTTACAAACACTCTCACACTTTTACAACTTCACCTATAGAGAGAATATGAAATTTTTGGCACTATGAAGTGTGGTGAGAAAAGCTTCAGTTGTAGAGTGATATTAGAGATCAAACAACAACTGAAAAACCAAATTGAAAAAATGGAAATGAAAGCTTTAAACTATTTTTCTCTTTCTCTTGAAAACAATGAAAACTTGTAATTTTTTTCTTGGTAAATAACTAAGGCCTATTCTCCACTATTTATAGGGAGAGAATAGGTTAAAAACCCTGATTTTTCCTGCTAAAATCTTCTGCAAAAGCACCCCAACAACTCCTAAAAACTCTGTTAAAGAGAAACCCAAAAACAGTTTTTCAGAAATGCCCAAAGAGGAAAGAGCCGTTGGGCTTGTTGCAGGCTTACCGGTCGACTGCCGGTCGACCGGGTCTCTGCTGGCAAAAGAGCCGTTAGGGCTCCGGTCGACTGTCGGTCGACCGATCTCACAGAAGGAAACACAGTTTCCTTCTATCGGTCGACCGACCCAGTCGACCGAAAAATACAGAGAGCAGGCCACAAAAAATCAGTCGACCGATATTTAGGGTCGGTCGACCGGCAGACATGCACAGCCTCGTGCATGTCTGGCCACAGCAGCCGGTCGACTGATATTTAGGGTCGGTCGACCGGTCTGCCTGGAAAACAGTTTTCTGGGCAGATTTTGAGTTAGAAAAATTTGTAAAAATTCCTTTAAAAGTCTTAAGCTAAGTGTTATGCTGAAAATAGTTTATATACATGTATTTAAACAAGTTTTGAAGATATAAGGCTTTGGGTACATGTATGTATTAAACTAAGGCATAAACCTAGAAATAAATATTTTGAAAACATAGAAACATACAAAACAAATGTGTGTGCAAATCCTAGAGCCAAATTTCACATATTCTATCTTTACAAAACTAAACTTACAAACTACACAGGTCTTCAAGGCTTCAACTTGAGCTATCTTCTCTTGATCTTCAATATTGCAATTTGAGCCAAATTTGACTTGTCTTGAGTCCAATAGCTTGTATATGAGTCCAAAATCTTTGTATATGAGTGAGAGTACTTCTAGTATGATAATAAACCTGAAACACACTTAAACAACAAATGATATTAGTACAAATAACTAATATGTTTTGTAATCATCAAATACACTAAACATGGGTTGATTGTAACCTTGGGCCAACAATCTCCCCCTTTTTGATGATGACAAAACATATGAGTTATTAAACAAATAAAAGAGGAAAAGCTTGAAAAACTCCCCCTTAAACAATGCTATATATTGACAAGAATATGAAAAACTATGTAAGTATACAAAAATCATTTTTCAACAAGGTCATCACCATATAAAAACTCAAACAAGAAACTCATATATTTATTTTTCTCCATATACATATTTTCTCCCCATACATTTTCTCCCCCTTTTTGTCATACATCAAAAAGGGTAAAAAAAAAAATTTTAAGACAAAACAAAACAAAACAAACATATTAGAAACCAAAACAAAACAACTAAAATACTTTAAGTATCAATTTTACAAACATTTAATTCACCACAAATAAAAGAAAATCTTGCATAATCCAAAGGTTTTGTGAAAATATCCGCAAGTTGAAAATCGGTTGAAACAAAATCTATATCAATGTCACCTTTTTCAAAGTGATCTCTAAGAAAATGATATCTAATGTCTATATGTTTGGTTTTACTATGTTGATTAGCATTTTGGTCATGTGAATAGCACTAGTATTATCACAATAAATTTTAACATGATCAAAATGTAAATCAAAATCGAGAAGAGTATGTTGCATCCAAAGAACTTGTGCACAACAAGCTCCGGCCGCAACATACTCCGCCTCGGCGGTTGAAAGGGCTACACTATTTTGCTTTTTGGAAGACCAAGACACAAGACAATTGCCCAAGAATTGGCAAGTGCCACTTGTGCTCTTCCTATCTACCCTACAACCGGCATAGTCAGCATCCGAATAACTAGTCATGGTAAATTGGTTAGTTTTTGGATACCACAAACCTAAATCAATTGTGCCCTTAAGGTACCTAATTATGCGTTTTACCGCAATTAAGTGTGATTCCTTAGGACATGATTGAAAACGTGCACATAAACATACGGAAAACATTATATCCGGCCTACTAGCCTAAGATAAAGTAAACTACCAATCATGCTACGAAATAATTTGATGTCTACTTCCTTACCTTGTTCATCCTTGTCAAGTTTTGTAGTGGTTGCCATGGGAGTCTTTGCTACTTTGGATCCTTCAAGCCCGAACCTCTTGATGAGTTCTTTGGTGTACTTGGCTTGGTTGATGAATGTCCCATCACTACGTTGCTTGATTTGAAGTCCAAGAAAGAAGTTGAGCTCCCCCATCATAGACATCTCAAATTCCCTTTTCATGCATGATTCAAAATTCTTGCAAAGAGAAACATTAGTAGATCCAAAATAATGTCATCAACATAAATTTGAACTATGAGGATATCTTGATCTACATGTTTGGTAAATAATGTTTTATCAACTTTTCCTTTCTTAAAATCATTTGAAAGCAAAAATGAAGACAATCTTTCATACCAAGCCCTAGGGGCTTGTTTCAAACCATATAGAGCTTTATCTAATTTATAAACATAATTAGGGTGTGTAGGATCAACAAACCCGGGGGGTTGTTCAACATACACCTCCTCATCAATATAACCATTAAGAAAAGCACTTTTTACATCCATTTGAAATAACTTAAAATCTTTAAATGAGGCATATGCTAAGGTCATCCGTATGGCTTCGAGCCGTGCTACGGGTGCAAAGGTTTCTTCAAAATCGATCCTTCGATTTGAGTGTAACCTTGGGCAACTAACCTAGCCTTGTTTCTAACTACATTACCCGATTCATCCAACTTGTTCTTAAAGATCCATTTAGTGCCAATAGTAGGTCTATCTTGGGGCCTAGGAACAAGGTGCCAAACTTGGTTGCGCTCAAATTGATTGAGCTCCTCTTGCATGGCAAGCAACCAATATGAATCGGCCTCGGCCTCGAGGACATTTTTAGGTTCTATGTGTGAAATAAAAGCAAAATTACCACAAAAATCTTGAATCTTAGAGCGAGTGGTTACCCTTTTGATACTTCACCTATGACGAGGTCCTTGGGATGATGAGGATTGAATCTCCAATCCTTTGGTAGTGGTTGAGAGGGCTCCTCTTCATTTGCTTGATGTTCATTTCCTTGAGCCTCTTCCACTTTGGTTTCACTTCCATCACCATCCTTTGGCTTGTCTCCCATGGTAGAAGCATCCTCCAAGGTCACTTTCTCCAAGCCTTCATCTAAAGCATCAATTTCTACACAATTCTTAACAAACTTGTTAGATTCCTCAAATTTAACATGAATAGATTCCTCAATAGTCAAAGTTGACCTATTGAAGACTCTATAAGCCTTACTAGTATTTGAGTAACCTACAAAAAGCCTCATATGATCTAGCATCAAATTTTCCCAAATTAATATTTGTATTTAAAACAAAACATTTGCAACCAAACACTTTGAAATAAGAAACATTAGGTTTTCTAGAAAAATACATCTCATAAGAAGTCTTAGTAGTATTTTTACATAGGAAAACACGATTTGCAATGTAACATGAAGTATGAACGGCCTCGGCCCACAAATAATGTGGTAGACCATATTCATTTAACATTGTCCTAGCCATCTCTTGCAAAGTACGATTTTTCCGCTCAACTACTCCATTTTGTTGTGGAGTTCTAGGACAAGAAAGTTCATGTTTTATTCCATGTTCCTCACAAAAAGTGGTAAAGGGAAGGTTAATGAACTCACCTCCTCTATCACTTCTTATTTTAATTATTGAGGAGTCATTTTCCTTTTCAACTCTTTTCTTAAAGGCTTGAAAATATGAAAAGGTTTGACTTTTATGTTCAAGAAAATAAACCCAAGTAAAACGCGAAAAATCATCTACTAAAACATAAGCAAATCTACTCCCACTTAAACTTTTGGTTTGTGTAGGGCCAAATAAATCCATGTGGATTAGCTCTAATGGACGTGATGACATGATATCCTTAATTGATTTGAATGAGGACTTAGTTTGTTTCCCAAATTGACATGCGTCACAAACTCGGTCCTTTTCAAAGTTCAATGAAGGAATACCCTTCACCATTTCCTTAGAGTTAAGCCTAGAAATATGGTCAAATGAAACGTGGCCTAATCTCCTATGCCACAACCAAGAGTCGTCATCGAGGGCTTTTAAACAAGTAATATTACAAGACATATTTAACATATCAATCATGTAAACATTGCTTTCACGAAAACCGGAAAATACACAAACATTAGAAGTTCTATCAATCACTTTACAAGAAACATTATCAAAAACAACATCAAAACCTTTATCACAAAGTTGACTAACACTCAAGAGATTATGCTTGAGGCCATCAACTAAAACAACATTTTCAATTAAAGGAGAGGTGCCAAGTTTTACATTACCAATACCGATGATTTTACCCTTGGCGTCATCTCCGAAGGTGACGGTGCCACCCTCATGATATCTTGATAGGGTTGCAAAGTTGTTGATGTCCCAAGTCATGTGCCTTGAGCAACCGCTATCAAGATACCACAAACCTCTACGTCGTTGGGCTTTGGAAAGTACCTACATCATTTAAAACAATAGTTGATTTTGGTACCCAAACTTTCTTGGGTCCTTGAAAGTTAGTGTTACGAACCCAAACATTATGAGATGATGCACTTAGTCTATCATAGCAAAAATTAGCTAAGTGTCCTTTCCGTCCACAATGTGAACATGAGTACACTTTCCTATACATAAATGCATGGTGTGTATGTGAAGTGTGAGCAAGCTTTGGGGGTTTACCATGTTGTTTAGGTTGTGTAGCATGAACATGAACATGAGCATGATGAACATTTTTCTTGGGAGCTTGTTTCTTAGGAAACATATTCTCCATCTTCTTTTTATCAAACTCACTCCACTTTTTCAAAACAACATCTAATGAGTCTAATCTTTCCTTAAGCATGGCAATCTCATTAGAATCTACAAATGGGGTCTTTCCTTTACAAGCAATCTTATATTTTTCAAAATCATTTTTAGTGGAAACTAAAGAAGAATGTAAATCATTATTTTCTTTAGAAAGATTTACAATTTGAATATTAAGAGATTCATTATCCTTTTTCATTTTTAAATATTTCTTCTTTAAGAAATCATAATTGCTAGAAAGTTCCATAAAAGCTTCTCCTAGCTCATCCATGGATAAATCATCATCAAGAAGAGTTGAGGGGGATACCTTGCTTGTGCTCTCATTTGCCATGAAGCACATGTTGGCGGTGTCGATCTCCTCCTCGGATTCACTTTCGTCATCCCATGTTGCTTTCATAGCCTTCTTCTTGTATGGCTTCTTGGATGAAGATGGCTTCACTTGGTCCGGACACTCCGCTACTATGTGTCCGGCTTTTGGCAATTAAAGCAAGTGATCTTCCTTTCTTCCTTGCCTCCTTGCCATCTCCTCCTTCCTTGGAACTTTGCCTTGTTGTACATCCTCCGGACATTTTTGACTAGAAGTGAGAGCTCCTCGTCATCTTCTTCTTCGTCATCTTCGTCGGAGTAGGTAGCATGACTTTTGAAGGCAATGGTCTTCTTTTTGGTAGGTGCCATGTCCTCCCTTGCCTTTCTCTCCATCTCATGGGTCTTCAAGTTCCCAATGAGTCCAATGAGCTCAATCTCATCTTTGTCATTGAGTTCCTTCAATGTTGTAGCTTTCACTTCCCATGATGGAGGAAGAGCCCGGATGATCTTTCTCACCCTTTGGTCATTGTTGATTTCTTCACCTAGAGAAGCAAGACCATTAGTAATCTTTGTAAACTTAGTAACCATATCATCTATGGTTTCATTCTCTTGCATGCAAAAATTTTCATATTGGGACCGAAGAAGGTCTATCTTGGCCCTCTTCACTTGTGATGTCCCCTCATGTGTTACTAGCAAATGGGTCCAAATCTCATAGGCGGATTTGCAATGGATGACTCTAGCTATGTCATCATCATTGAGGGCTTGTAGGAGTGCATAATGAGCCCTAGCATTGGCATCAAACTCCTTGGTCTCAATTTCGGACCAAGTGGATTCATCACCGGGGGGTACACTAAATTGTTTAGTCACGGCCTTTGCAACTCGACTACCTAGAGATTGCAAGAAAACGGTCATCTTAACCTTCCATATGGGAAAGTTAAGTCCA
This sequence comes from Agave tequilana, assembly GCA_038442645.1. Classification (NCBI taxonomy): domain Eukaryota; kingdom Viridiplantae; phylum Streptophyta; class Magnoliopsida; order Asparagales; family Asparagaceae; genus Agave; species Agave tequilana. The sequence goes on from JAVJIF010009821.1 coordinate 67,448, forward strand.
TCAAACTTAGGTGGGGTCTTAATTCCATCGGCCATGTTTACTATGTGGAAATGAATGAAGTGATTAGCAATATAAGGATCTCTCTAAGGTTGTTAAGCCAAATCCTAGAGTCCAAGCTCTGATACCAATTGAAATACACCTAGAGGGGGGGGTGAATAGGTGTAATTGCTAATCTAATGATCTTTTTAAATTTTACTTAAGTGAGGATGCAACGATCTCTCAAAACACGACTAAGAGCCGAATACCCCTTGCGAGGTTCTGAACTCCTTCCTCCCAATTCCCCTTAAATGGGTTAGAGGTGCGCAATGCAACCGTGTTGTATTGAGGTGTGATCGAACAATTCCAAGTATGAAATGCTATGATGAAATGCACACAAGTATTGTAGCAAGAAATATTGAAGGCAAGTTAAGTAAACAAGTAAGGATAGCACAAATAAGAGTTAGTTCACAAGCAACAAATTGGAAGTAATTTAAAGCAAGAAAATAAGCAAGAGGAACGCCAAGCCAATCGCAAACAAAGTGATTTGTTTCGAGGTTCGAGCCCGTAGCTCTAGTCCCCGCCTTCACCTCCGTGAAGGGTTTCCACTATCCCCGTAGGATCCCGTACAAGAAAGGCCTCCAAAGACCTCAAGCCCGTAGCTTCACCTTACAAAGAAGTTCCCCTTAGGAACTTGTCTCCACAAGAACAAAAGATTACAAATTTGTGATCTCAACTAGACCACAACACTCTTTCTCTTTTACAAACACTCTCACACTTTTACAACTTCACCTATAGAGAGAATATGAAATTTTTGGCACTATGAAGTGTGGTGAGAAAAGCTTCAGTTGTAGAGTGATATTAGAGATCAAACAACAACTGAAAAACCAAATTGAAAAAATGGAAATGAAAGCTTTAAACTATTTTTCTCTTTCTCTTGAAAACAATGAAAACTTGTAATTTTTTTCTTGGTAAATAACTAAGGCCTATTCTCCACTATTTATAGGGAGAGAATAGGTTAAAAACCCTGATTTTTCCTGCTAAAATCTTCTGCAAAAGCACCCCAACAACTCCTAAAAACTCTGTTAAAGAGAACCCAAAAACAGTTTTTCAGAAATGCCCAAAGAGGAAAGAGCCGTTGGGCTTGTTGCAGGCTTACCGGTCGACTGCCGGTCGACCGGGTCTCTGCTGGCAAAAGAGCCGTTAGGGCTCCGGTCGACTGTCGGTCGACCGATCTCACAGAAGGAAACACAGTTTCCTTCTATCGGTCGACCGACCCAGTCGACCGAAAAATACAGAGAGCAGGCCACAAAAAATCAGTCGACCGATATTTAGGGTCGGTCGACCGGCAGACATGCACAGCCTCGTGCATGTCTGGCCACAGCAGCCGGTCGACTGATATTTAGGGTCGGTCGACCGGTCTGCCTGGAAAACAGTTTTCTGGGCAGATTTTTGAGTTAGAAAAATTTGTAAAAATTCCTTTAAAAGTCTTAAGCTAAGTGTTATGCTGAAAATAGTTTATATACATGTATTTAAACAAGTTTTGAAGATATAAGGCTTTGGGTACATGTATGTATTAAACTAAGGCATAAACCTAGAAATAAATATTTTGAAAACATAGAAACATACAAAACAAATGTGTGTGCAAATCCTAGAGCCAAATTTCACATATTCTATCTTTACAAAACTAAACTTACAAACTACACAGGTCTTCAAGGCTTCAACTTGAGCTATCTTCTCTTGATCTTCAATATTGCAATTTGAGCCAAATTTGACTTGTCTTGAGTCCAATAGCTTGTATATGAGTCCAAAATCTTTGTATATGAGTGAGAGTACTTCTAGTATGATAATAAACCTGAAACACACTTAAACAACAAATGATATTAGTACAAATAACTAATATGTTTTGTAATCATCAAAATACACTAAACATGGGTTGATTGTACCTTGGGCCAACAGAAATGAGTATACGTGAGTCCGAACAACAATCACAAAATCTGATGAACTCACAATTTCACCATAATTTTCAAAACAAATCTTCATCTCTTCAAGCCTAATCACAACAAAACGATGAACCAATCTACTATGAAAAGATGCTTGAAGCTATGACTCAGGCTCAGATCGCTCATAATCATGACATAGATATAATGGTCAAAACTCTCCATTTTCATCCTTTGACCATTTAGATGTCACAACCATTTTGTTAGAGCCAAAGAATCATGTTGTTTTGAAACGAGGATTCAATTTCAGCACACCTATCTGCACTTGACCAAACCTCAAATGTTGAATATCCCATTGACATTTTGGCAAGTTATTCTTTTTTTTGAGATTGAACTTGAGCATGAATATGATCCTGAAGCTCAACTTGATAATTCAATTTCACTTCCTGATTTAATAATACTGAGGTGTTTTTACCTGATTTCAAGTCTTTTCCTGAGTCAGTATTGGATCATGTGCCAATCCATCGTGAAATTGAATCACCATTTTTTTATGATCACCAAATTGAACTTGACTAATTTCATACTTATGAAGTCCCATTGACAGATTGGTAAGTTCTCATTTTTATGAAATTGAACTCAATAAGGACTTTGACTTTGATCCTCAAATTTATAATCCATTTCAAATTCCTGAATCAATATTAACTCCTGTTTTGTTACCCAACTTGAGCAACATTTTAGAGTCAGTTTGGTTCCCACACCTGTCATTCTTGAACTTGAATCACCAAATTTAGAAAGTCACATTCTGTTGTGGGGAAATAAATGTGGAATAGGATTTCAATTTCTTAATTTGGACCTGATTCCTAAACCAATTTGGACTCCTGAGCCTTTACTTGACTTAAATCAAATTCCTGAGTCGATATTAGTTCATGTACTTCCTTAGTTCAAATCAAATATTTCATCTTTTCATAATCCATTTTGGGACAAAGGTGTTGAAAATGATGACTCTGAAATTTTTTTGAAAATTTGGAAATTAGATGGGGTAAAATTCATACTAAAAATCATAAATATATACATCAATTTAGTGGGTTGTATTATAGAGGTCTTTGCTGGGTTCCTCCGAACTCCACGCAAATTGGATTGGGCCACATTTCGTGGACCAATCAAACCACCACTGGAACCACCACCTTGAGGTGATTTTTCCTTCCCTCTCTATTTGTTTCATGCATACATACATTCACGATGCATTGAGGATAATGCATGAGATAAGTGTGGGGAAAGTTTACTAACATAGAGTTTTTTTTTTAATTTTCTTTATTTTTCACTTCTTTTAGGATACTTTTAGAAATCTTCCCTTTTATATAGGATTTTTTTCTTTCTTTAAAAACTTTTTGAAATAAGAGACAAAGTTTTGATCTATTTTAAAGAAAATTAAGATGATCTTAGAAATTAAGGAAGCTTTACTTTATGACATTTTAAACCTAGTTGAAATAATGGATCTTGTTTAAAATTATAGGTTAAGCATAAAAGATTGGGGAGATAATTTTATCTTGAATTTTTTTGCCTTAGATAGTTTGAACTTTATACAAACACAATTTTTGGGATGTAAACAAAGACCTAAAATGCCATAAAGTAAAAATAAATAAAAAGAAAAATATATATATATATTATATATGAAGAAAAAAATCACTTATTAAGCTGGATAATTATGCCTCAAGAAGCATGATTATTCAGAGTAAGTGTGAGTTCTGGTTGAAGAGCGTGGCATTTCTGGGACATATTGTTTCAGGAGAAGGCATCTCAGTGGATCCCAGTAAGGTTCGGGCAGTGAAAGATTGGCCCGTTCCAAACTTGGCAACCGAAATTAGGAGTTTTCTGGGATTAGCTGGATATTACTGGAGGTTCGTGCAGGACTTTTCAAAAATTGCCGGACCTCTGACCAAGCTTACCCGAAAAGAGGAAAAGTATGTTTGGACAACAGAGTGTGCCAATGCTTTTGAGGAGTTGAAGAACAAATTGATTTCGGCTCTAATCTTGAAGATGCCTGATGAAACTGGAGGAATGGTCATATACAGTGACGCATCGGGACCGGGACGAGGACTGGGCTGTGTATTAATGCAGCATGGACATGTGATAGCCTATGCATCCAGACAATTAAAGCCACATGAGAAGAATTATCCTACAAATGACCTGGAGCTGGCAGCCAGTGACCTTTGTCTTGAAGATTTGGAGACACTATTTGTTGGGCGATCAAGTGCTGATTTACACTGACCATAAGAGTTTGAAGTATATCTTCACTCAAAAGGAGCTGAATATGCGGCAAAAGCGGTGGCTAGAGTTGATGGCCGATTACGACATTAATCTACAATATCACCCTGGGAAGGTCAATGTAGTACCGGATGCTTTGAGCAGGAAGTCTGGAGCTTGTATGGTGACGCAGATTACTCAGCAAAAAGAATTTCTTGAGGAGATAAGATGGATGGTATTGATGGTGACACAGAGAACCAATGCTTTCGGACAGTTGATGACATTGCAATTTCAGTCAATCTTTTTAGAGAAGATCAAGGAGGCTCAAAGTGGGGACCCTAAGATACAAGAATTCAAAAAACAAGTGAAGGCTGAAATGAGAATAGATATGCAGATCAATGGAGATGGGAAACTCCGTTTTGGTGACAGAATTTGTGTACCGAAAGGAGATGTTCGACAAGAAGTTTCATCTGAAGCTCATAACTCAGCATATTCCATACATCCAGGAGGGATGAAGATGTATGAAGACCTGAAGTAGCGATTCTGGTGGCAAGGAATGAAGAGAGAGATTGCTCGTTACGTAGCAAAGTGTCTGGTGTGTCAGCAAGTGAAGGCAGAACATCAGAGGACGGCTGGACTCCTTCAACCTTACCAATTCCAGAGTGAAAGTGGGAGCACATTACTATGGATTTCGTCACTGCACTGTCCCGCAGTCTAAAAGGGGATAATGCAGTATGGGTTATAGTTGACTACCTCGCGAAGTCAGCTCACTTCATCCCGTTCAGCCTAGGGTAGTTAATAGAGTTATTAGCAGAGAAGTATCTGTAGGAGGTGGTTCAACCGCATGGTGTGCCAGTCAGCATCGTGTCCGACAGAGATACTAGATTTATATCTCACTTTTGGAGAAGTTTTCAAGAGAGCCTAGGGACACGACTGAAGTTTAGCACTGCATATCATCCGCGGACTGATGGGCAATCGGAGCGGACGATCTAGATTCTTGAGGACATGTTGAGAGCTTGCATGCTAGACTTCAAGGGGTCATGGGAAGATCATCTGCATTTAGCAAAATTTGCCTACAACAATAGCTACCAGTCAAACATTAAGATGGCACTCTTTGAAGCGTTGTATGGTAGAAAATGCAGGCTTCCTTTGTGCTGGGACGACATTGGTTAAAGGAGGTTGTTGGGACCGGAGGTGATCCAGCAGACAGTGGAGAAGGTTAAAATCATCTGGGAGTATCTCAAAGCAGTTCAAGACAGACAGAAGTGATGGGCAGACATGGATAGAAGACCACTAGAGTTTGAAGTTAGAGATTTTGTATTCTTTAAGATATCTCCAACGAAGAGAGAAATCAGATTTGGTAGCCGAGGGAAGTTCTGTCCAAGGTTTATCATTCTGTTTGAGATTTTGGCGCGAGTAGGAGAGGTGGCAACCGTTTGGCATTACCCCCATTTTGGATGGTGTGCATGAGGTCTTGCATGTATCTTAGTTGAGAAAGTTTGTCAGAGATGACAGTCATGCTTTGGACCATTCTGAGTTGGAGCTCAGGCCAGATATGACCTACACTGAGAGACCTATGGCTATTCTGATTAGGACTACAAAAGTCTTGAAGAATAGACCATTCCACTGGTTTTAGTGTCTTGGAGCAGGCGTTCTCCAGGAGAAGCAACATGGGAATGAGAGGACGCCATCCGCGACCTTTATCCTCATCTTTTTCCTTAATAGGTATCTTTTTTTTTCTTTTCTAGTTCCTGAATTTAATTTCGAGGACAAAATTTTTTGTTAGGTGGGTATGATGTAATACCCATGTTTACTAATACCATAGTAAATACTATGTAATAATCTTATATTATAGTATTAAACTGATTAACAGTTGTTTAATAAAAGAAAGAAAAAAAAAGAATGAAATGAAATGAATTGAGTTTAGGCCCAAACCCATGTAAGATGGCTTATCACTTAAAAATAAAATGAAAATAAAAAGTGCCATATTTTTTGCTAAGACCAAGTTTTGAACCCAAGCACCCAAGCCCAAGAGCCCAATGACTTTACCAAGAGGACACACTTATTTATGGTGTATACTCTCACACTTTTTTATTTAACCCCCACTACAACAACTTCAACTCCCCCCACTTTCTCCCACTCTCTCTAACTTCTCCTCCATCTTCTCTCCCACTTGTTTCCACTATTTACAACTTCCCCTGATCTTAAGGCACGAATTTCAGGATGAGTTAACAGGTGAGGGGAATTATATATCCATCATTCTCTTTACAAAACTTTAGAACGAAGAAAAGAAAAGAAAAAAAAAAGAAAATACCCTACTTTCTACACCTCCTCCTCTCATATCATCTCCTCAAACCAACTAGAAGAAGATCAGAGCCTTGTTGGACGTAGAGGGGACTTATTCAGACAGAAGGAAAGCGTTTTCAGTAAGTAAATCTCGAACTATGAGTTTTATTTTCGTTTAGGCATTCCATCGAACAGGTTGTGTACGTTGTTTAATAGATTTAATTTCACCACGTAAAACGTATGCTAAAATTTTAATAAAATTATGTAGAACTCCTTAGAAATCTCCCTTAATTATTCTAATTTTTAATTATTTTTAAATATTTCTTTTAAGCAAACAAAGAACAGGTATTGCACTTGGCCTCTGGCCGAGAGCAGCGCCAGAACAGGCCAAACCTGGTCTGGGCTAGGTCAGGCATGGTCAGATGATCGAGGAAAAATCGCGCACAAAAAGTGTATGTTTTGAAGTTAAGATTTAAAGTGTGTGTGCTTTGACTTCCTCGATACTTCCGTTATAGCATAGAGGCTAAAACGAGTCGAATCCACAAGGACGGGAGGCGATAGAAGCTTTATCGGTTGATTCACATGTTTGTTAAAGATTCTTTAAAGTTTTAAAGAATGAAAAGAAAAGAAAAGAAAGAATTGAAAGAGAGGTACAGTGAAATACGAAGAAGTGGGAAACATAGAAAATAATGGTATTTATAGTTTTGGTATATTTCTAAAACAAGTGAAAAAGAAAGAAAACTCATGGCTACTAACTACTAATGGCTCCACCAACATGCTAACCTCTTAGTGATAGTTGCCTCACATGTATCATTGGCCATCACTAGTCCTTGCTTCAAGAGCAATTCAAAGCATGACCCATATATAACTCATCAAAACCCAACTCAACAAACAAGTGCAAGCTACACTTAAATCATCAAAACCCAATAAGAGCAAGCATGAAGTAAAGTAATGAAAGCTTGTTAGTGGTTAGAAAGTTAGAGTGTTAGATCCATCATTATGAGCCGTCAATGACTCTTGCAAGAGCGAGGCCAAAACGAGGCTATTAGATTCATGTAAATTATCATAAAAGAAGTTAGCAAGTTGGTGGTTAGTAGTTAGTTGCCATGTGAGAAAAGACTAGCTACACATGTAAAAGAGATTAGAGAGAAGAAAATAAAGATAAGATAAGAGAGCACCTTTCATAGATTGTCACCTTCTATTACAAGCACTCTTATTTCCCAACATGTACCACTCTCTCTCTCTCTTACAAGATCTACAAAGTGAAAAATACAATGGGTAAGAAGAAGAACTAAACTAAACTAAACTACCCTAAATTACAACATGGAATGAAAATTATGTTAGCCCAAAGGTTACACTCTCCATTTGTTTAGAGTTTTGATGATAACAAAACAAATAAGATCTATTTGGTACTAATTAGTCTGTTAAGATAAGTTTCAGGTTTGTACCATATTTGGAGGCCATTGCTTAGCTATTGCAAGAAATTCTAGGTTCATAAAGTAAAGAAGGCTTTTTGTACATCAAGGAAGGAACATAGAAGAGAAGGCTCTAGCAAGGCATTGCATGGCTCAAGACTTCAAGATTGCTCAAGATAATTTATTAGATTTGTTTTTAGTTTAAAGTTTTGTTAAAGAATAGTGAATAGGTTTGAAGCTCTATCACACATGTTTTTTCGCACATCTTGTTTCCAAAAATATTTCCTATAATATGTACAAAAATAGTTTGCATACAATCTTCAGCCAACAAACTCTTTATTATCCATTATATATATATCTCTATTCAAAATTAGTTTGTTAAAAATAGATTTCTCCTCAAAATTCTATCTTTGTTTTGGCTTTTGACCTGAGCCGGTCGACCGCCAGGGTCGACCGACCCAATGTCAGGTCAAGCCGGTCGGCCAACCCAGGCGACCGGAGTTCTGGCAGCTGTGCGTATCAGTGTGCACGTTTCACGGTCGACCCGGACGGTCGACCAAGACATGCCTGACTGACAGACTTTTGCTCTCTGTATGTTTGGGTCGACCGGGCGGTCGACCGTAGCCTGCAACGGCTATTTTTTTGAACTGGCGGTCGACCGGTCGGTCGACCGAGGTAGCCGTTTGAACAGTAACAGCTATTTTCTGAGCTAGTTTAATTTTTGTCCTTTTCTCACTTAAGTGTGTTTAAATGACATGTTTTGGTTTTAATACTTTCTGATTAGCCTTAAATATGTTTTATCTCTAAACCCTAGCCCTCTCCTATAAATAGGGGTGTTTAGGGAGAGATTGGTTACTAGAAAAATTATCAAAATTTTCACAAGTTTAAGGCATTCAAAAAGACTTGGTTTCTTTGTTTTTGTGCTGAAATTCTCTCTCATTTTTTGAAGTGTTTTTAAGAACTCTCTGATTTATTTTTCTTTTCTTCTTGCACACAAGAGCTTCATTCCTACTCATTTTTCTCTAAGGACCTTTGTAAGGGAAGAGAATTTTGCAAGAGAGAGTTTTGTGTCTTTTGACTACTAAGAGATTGCTTGTACTTGAGATTATGGAGTTGGGTACTGTAGGCTATCTAAAAGTCATCTAAAGACAAGCCAATAAAAGCAGAGTCTCAAGTTCTAGACGCGTTGGCTCGACACCCGCGTCTCAGCATCAAGGCGCGTTGGCTCGACACCCGCGTCTCAGCATCAAGGCGCGTTGGCTCGACACCCGCGTCTCAGCATCAAGGCGCGTTGGCTCGACACCCGCGTCTCAGCAACAAGGCGCGTGGGTCTAAACCCGCGCCTCAGTTGTAACCACCCGGATTACGGGCCAGTCACCGCACAAGTAGCGGGAAGTGGCCCCTCATTGTGGAGCATTTTCAGGGGGCACGTTCACCCCCTAGGACCTCTATAAATAGCCTTGTTTGCTATGAGGTCGAGGGGATCGGCAATCAGAAGAGGGGGGCGGTAAAAAAAAAAAGAAGGATCAGGCATCAAAGAGGAGATCATTAACAAAGAGAGAGAGAAGACTCTTCGTCAAGCTTGCTGTGTACGAGCTGCTCTTCGCCTACCTTCTCTTTGAGAGTTTTGGTAGACAGAGCTGTGTTACTCTTTCTACCACCCAGAGAGAAGATCCCCGACGGTCCCGACGGTCATCCGGTCAACGGAGAACAAGACTCACTCTCCACCGCCACACAAAGAACCCAGCCTTAAACAAAGGGGGGATTCAAGACTCAACATCCTCCCTCCCTTGTAACTGGAAGGAAAAGTCTGGTTGTAATAGTTTCATTTGATTCAAGGAAATCTTTACACCCATCACTGTCTCTTCTTCTTTCCGGCGCATACAAGAGATGGCGGCTCCGCTGGGGACTACATTTGTCACTGAGGAGCAAATAGTGGCGCAAGATGACGTCCACCATAAGGGGAAGATGGTCGAATCGCTCGTTGTCGAGTTCGACCAGGCGAAGTACGAAGAGTTTCTCTCTTCCAGCTCCAAGAGCCCAAAGACCCGCGTCTGCCGCCGGGTCTCGACGGGGAATGGCCTCGAGGCCCGATCTGTGGCTTTCTTGAGCTCCCTGCTGCCGACTGTGCCAAGCAAGGTACACGCGCCAACGCCTCTCAGAAGGCCCGCGTGGTCCCAGGCACGTCTGCCTTTGCGACCAACCGCGTCGCACAGAACACCCGCGTCAGCGTCTCTCAGGAGACCCGCATGGTCAAAGTCCCTGATGTCCAGCATCAGGATGTCGTTGGTCTCTCTCCACCTCCTCGACGCAATCGAAACGCTGAGCGTCGACAGAGGAGACGTGCGCGTCAGCTGCAAGTTGGAACCGTTGGTTGTCCAACTGAGGCTGGACGCGACGTACAATCTCGCGCCTCGCCCGCACCGCATCCAGTACGTGAAATCCGTGTTTGGCGCCCCAAACGCGAGATTCCTTCAGTTAGGTCCTCTGAGGACCAACTCACCAAACGCCAAGATGAGACCTCTGCGCCTCGTCAAGCGCAAGAGGCACGAGCCCATAGGCGTGGGGCCCAACAGCCCATCCTCTCTCAAGTGTCTCTGCTCCGACACACCAAACAGCAACGCGACAGACGCGTTTTGTCTCAACAGAGACGCCAGACGCGCGCTGAACAGCTGCGGCGCAAGAACCGCGTCCCTGATGCCTGGGTCCAGGCTGTACAGCACATGGATGCCTCCCGTCTTCGACGTTGCGAGGCTAACCTTTTCAATCCCCCTCCCATGGATTTGAGGGATTATCTGACGAAGAAAAGAAGTGCCAATCAGGCCACTTCGTCGTGTTGCTGCCAACGGCTCATCCATATGCTCTCTGAGTGCCGTTGCGGATCAGGCGTACACCAGCAGTCTTTAGTCAGACAGCTGACCCTGATTCCTCCATCAGCTAAAAGAAGACGCTCCCACAGAAGGAGAACCTTCTCTAACGTTGAGTACCCGGAGCTCACTGCGAATATGGCAAGCAGGAGCAAGGGAAAACAACTTGCAGTCAGCTCAGACGAGTCCGAGTCTGACTCTGAACCGGAAGGGGTGTATCAACACACTCGCACCCAGACTGGGGCCATTCCCCCAATTGACTATAATGCCTTAGCCTATGGCATTAATGATTCTCACTCCACCGTAGCGGAATCAAGGGCTTCAAACTCTTCCGTCGAGAAGGAGACCTCCGCCTACATGACAGGCACTCCTGAGGAGACGGCTAAACGTTTGGAGCAGATCCAGAAGGCACAAATGGATATGATTCTTTCTCAGCAGGAATCTATCAACTCCCTCAAGCAGGCGATTGCACAGCTGCTCGAAGACAGGAGGAGGTCCCCTCCTAAAAAGTCAAAGGGCAAAGGGAGAAAGGGAGAAAGCTCATCTTCCGAACCTTCTGGGAAGACGCGGCGATCTACTTCCGGCTCGTCCAAGTCCTCGTCGCAAGTAAAAGGCGACCAAGACCAGGGAAAGGCTCATGTTAAAAGAATGAGTCAACTGGAGCGACGCCTCGAGGCCCTTGCCAATCGCAAAGACCTCCAAGAAGTAGGAGTGGTTCGGCCCTACCCGGCTGAATGGGACTTGGTTCCGTACCCGCCCAAGTTCAAAGCTCCAACTCTCCAAGCCTTTGATGGGAAGGGGTCACCCAACCAGCACATCTACTACTTCAAATCCCAAACCGGGAATGTAGTAGATAATGACGCCATCCTGGCACGCCTGTTCATCGACACCCTGAAAGGGTTGGCCTTTGAATGGTTTATGAAGCTCCCAGAAGGTTCTATCAAGAACTGGGGTGATTTGGAGAAGCTGTTCTTAACATGCTTCTTCGAGGATGACTCCGAAGTCACAATGCCAACCCTTTTGGCTACCAAACAGCGAAAAGGGGAGTCCGTCAAATCTTTCGTGGAAAGATTTCGGAACATGGCACTCTGGTGTCCAAGCGGTATGACCCAGGCCACCCTGGTGGAGACATGCCGCCACAATCTCCAAACCTCACTCCTTACTCAAATAGGAGTTGCTGAAAGCCGCACCTGGAAGCAATTAGTCCAACAAGGTGAACAGGCTGAGGAGATTGTCGCCCGCGTCAGAGCGGAGGAAGGTAAGCCTAGGCCGGAAAGATCGACAAGGCGTGCGCCGGACACATCCCTCCAAACAAAGCGGAAGGATAATTTGGCAACGGAGACCAAATCTCCCGCCTAACCTCAATCAGGCAAGGCGAGTGGCTCTTCAAGTCAGCCTCGCGCCAACAAGCAATATTCCTTCAAGGAGGAACATGTCGATTCGCTCTTTAAACTACTCAACAAGAGCAACCGACTGAAGCTCCCTGAAGCTCGACGCCCAGAGGAAGTCGGCAAGACCGACAATCCCAACTACTGCATGTATCACAGGATGTTGGGACACCCCACCAAAAGCTGCTACGTCTTCAAGGACATCCTTCAGGCTCTGATTGACGCGGAGGTGTTAAAGCTCCTACCAGAGCAGAAGAAGGTGACGGCTAATGTGACGTCGGTTCTCCAGTTCGGAAGACAACCTCCAACGCCTGCGGGGGTAACTCCTATTCAAAGAGGTGAGCTGAGAGTGGTCAACACAGACCCTCACCAGCAGCAAGAGAAAGGCTTGGTACCCGTCCCTACACCTCAAGGGGAAATTATGTGGGTCCACCCTGACCTTGTCAATGAACAGCAATGGACTACTGTGACCAACAGGAAATCCAAAGGCAAGGCAAAGGCCTCATCCTGCAATGTGGTGGGTGCCTCCTCTCGAGAAGCGGAGACTGATATCCCTTCACTGACCGACTCAGAGGAGGAAACGATAGTCTTGGCCGCAGAGCCCAACTAACCGATGGCGGGAACCCGTTCAGGACAGGCGTACTTGAAACAGTACGGCGAGACGGCAGTAGCCTCTCCACAACCAACTGCGGAGCCAGTCAGGCCCTCCACAAAGCCACCTGTGGAGAAGCAGAAGGAGACTCGATTTTCTCGAGCCCTTCAAAAGGGCATCGCGGAAGGATCTACGGTACCTTACCGCTTTGATGTCCTGGCTCAGTTGGCCAACATTCCGGCACGAATTACCTTGTATGAACTTCTTAGACTATCAAAGTCGACCAGGGAAGCTCTGCAAGAAGCTCTGGCAAATGCTGAGGTATTCATGACCCAGGTGCCGAATGAGAAAGATGTAGAGGATTGCCTCCACACCTCCCAGAATGCCCCCTGCATCACCTTCACGGCAGATGATATGCAGGTGAAAGGGAAGCATGATCGACCCCTGTACTTCACGGGGTATATTGGATCGTCCGAGGTGAACCGCATCCAGGTAGATCCAGGGTCTGCGTTGAGCATCATGCCTCGTCGGGTCATGCAACATCTCGGCATTCCTACCCATCGTTTGAGCCCCACCCAGACGACTATCTATGGGTTCAATGCCAACCAGACCCGTCCGATAGGGAAGATCAAGCTCAGGTGTCAGATTGGAAGCCTCAAGTCGGAAGTAACATGCTACATCATCGACGCTGACACTTCCTATAATCTATTGCTGGGACGACCGTGGATTCACCGCAACTCCATCGTTCCCTCCACTCTCCACCAAGTCATGAAGTACATTGACGGGAGTGGAAATGTGTAGACGTTGATCGCCGAAAGGTATCCGTTCAAAGGGGTCGAGAATTATTTCACTGACTCTTTGCTGTACCAAGATCCGGTGGAGACGGATGAAGCCCCACAACCAGAGGAGCCAGACTCTGGTAATGAGGCTGACACTGAGCCTGAGAAAGAAGAGTGCCTGTGGGAGTTAGAACCACTTGTAACGAGCACTAATAAGCCCGATGTCGATAATACCACCGATGATGTAGGAGGTTGGTATATTAATGAAGATTTAGATTTTGCGTATTTTTCTGTGTGTGCTTCTGATTCAATACCGTCAGATACTAGCACTGATATAGATGACGATCTCTGGTCGGCAATGGGTGCCTTAACATCATTGCATGTACCAGTGAAATCGTCCTTCGAGACATACCAAGACAATGGTAATGCGCAACAATCTATATTTATGGTTCCAGCAAGACGGAAAGGCCAAAAATCAATTCTTTTTGGGCGAATCTCGTCTGAACCAACGCCCCACGAAGAATCGGAAGGCGAGGAAGAATCCCCTCAGTTCGATCATTACGAACCAAAAGCACTCAAAATAATGAGATGCATGGGGTACGACCTGACCAACAAACCCGGGTTGAACTTCGGCAAAGGAAGGAGGACGTTGCTTCAATCCTTTGTGCCGAAAGGGAAGGCCCCCGATTATTATCATCGGACACGTCGGGGGTTGGGCTATGTATCAACTCCAGTCCCATCAGCCTCCGATTCTCAAGAATCGTCGAGCAACGATTACTCTTCAGACATATCATCTTGGGAGTCAGATGTCAGTGTCGGCAACATCTTCAAGGAACTTTCAGTGAACATGGTTTCGACAAGCCACCTGGAAGATGGAAATGAAGAAATGATCTAATCCGATACAGATCCTTGGATCAAACATTTAAATGCTCTTTGGGATACCCGCTTTGAACAGCGCGAGCCACCCACAGAAGACAAGGTTGTTCAAGTTAATCTAGGAGATGAGGCCAATCCTAAGCCCATCTTCATAAGTGACGGCCTGTCACCTTCGGAGAAGAAGGATCTAATATCTCTTGTACAAGAGTATATAGACGTCTTCGCCTGGAATTATGAGGACATGCCAGGACTTGAACCTCAAGTGGCCATGCATCGCCTCAACATCAATCCGGACGTAAAACCTGTCAAACAACAGCAGCGACGGTTCCGTCCAGAAATAATGGAGGCAATTCAATCAGAAGTCAGAAAACTTATTAATTCTGGCTTCATCAGGGAAGAACAACATCCCGACTGGGTAGCCAACATTGTCCCAGTTGCCAAGTAGAACGGGAAGATCCGGATCTGCATCGACTTCCGTGATCTAAACGAGGCTTGTCCCAAAGACGAATTCCCATTGCCAATCACAGATGTCATGATTGACAATACTTGTGCATTCGAACGAATGTCCTTCATGGATGGATTCTCAGGATACAATCAAATCAAAATGTATCCTGACGATGAAAAGCACACCTCCTTCAGGACACCATTGGGGGTTTATTGCTATACCGTCATGCCCTTTGGACTGAAAAATGCAGGGGCAACATACCGAAGGGCCATGAACGCCATTTTCCATCAGCAAATACGCAAAACAGTGGAATGTTATGTTGATGACATCGCGATAAAAAGCCGCACTAAAGGTGATCACATAGCGGACCTGAAGGTGGTCTTCGACATCATGCGGGCTCATCAATTGAAGATGAATCCCACAAAGTCCTTCCTGGGGGTGGCCAGTGGAAAATTCTTAGGATTTGTTGTAACATCCACCGGAATTCACTTGGACCCGGAAAAGGTTCGCGCTATCCAGGAGATGCAACCTCCGAGAAATCTCAAGGAACTCAGGGGATTGCAAGGACGATTGGCATACATCCGTAGGTTCATCTCAAACCTCTCCGGAAGATGCCAACCCTTCACTAAGCTAATGAAGAAGGGTGTCTCGTTCATTTGGGACGACGCTTGCCAACAAGCGTTCGAGGAAATTAAACAATACCTCACCCAACCACCAGTCCTTGCAGCTCCGGTATCCGGAAAGCCTTTCCTGTTATACGTCCGAGCGATGGATCATTCTTTGGGAGCTCTACTAGCTCAGAATGACGATCACGGACGTGAGCAAGCAATCTACTATCTGAGTAGAACAATGATCGGAGTCGAACATCGGTATAACCCGATTGAGAAGGAATGTTTGGCACTGGTGTTCGCTATCCAGAAAATGCGACACTATATGGTAGGCCAAACTATAAACGTCATATCAAAAGTCAACCCCCTGAGGTTACTTATGACTAAACCTTCATCGTTAAATGGCCGACTGGCGAAATGGGCCATATTGCTCTCCCAATATGAGATGCGCTTTTTACCAGAAAAGGCCATTAAGGGACAAGCAGTCGCGGATTTCCTAGCTGAGTACCCAGATCCGAGGGCAGCCAAAGTCTACGAGGATCTCCCAGATGAAGTTGCTGAAGTCTGCCTGACTCAGACATCGTTCGAAAGTCAAGTATGGCAACTTTTCTTCGACGGTGCATCAAGAACAAGCCCGAAGGGACACGTAGTAGCAGGGGTAGGAGTAGTACTCGTATCCCCACAAAATTATGTGATTCCCCGAGCTGTCTCATTAACTGAGCCTTGTTCCAACAATGTGGCGGAGTACAACGCTCTTTTGATTGGGATGCAATTCGCCGATGAGATTGGCGTTAAAAATCTCGAGGCATACGGCGACTCCAAGCTCATCGTCAGCCAAGTTCGCGGGGAGTACGAAGTCAGACATGAAGACTTAGTACCCTATTACAACGCGACTATCCGCATGGCCGAGGGGTTTACAAGCTTCTACATCGACCATGTACCGCGCAGGCAAAATGCGCACGCAGACGCACTCGCATCCCTGGCTGCCTCCTTTGCTCTTCCAGCTGGAGCAATGGAGAAGATATTCGTCTACAGCCACAACCTGTATTGCCCGAGAAATGCTCTCGAGGACTATCAGGAGTCAACGGGAGGTCGTCACCGCGAAGAAGCACTTGAAGCATCAACCGGTCCAGAGCTTAGAGACTGGCGATTCCCCTACATTGATTTCGTCTTATACGGCATTCTGCCTGAAGACACCAGAGAGGCGGCTGCCATTAGAAGGAAAGCCCCCAAATTCTACTATAATGCGATTACGCGAACATTGTATCGTCGATCGCATGACGGGATCTTGCTCCGGTGCCTCTCACCAAAGGAGGCTCAAGAGGTATTGAAAGAAGCCCACGACGGCATGTGTGAAGCCCATCAACCTGGCCCAAAACTGGCACATCGACTCCAAAGATTGGGTTACTACTGGCCCAAGATGATTGCTGATGCCGTCACTTATGCCAAGAGATGTCACGCCTGCCAAGTGCACGGCGATTTCATCCATCAAGCACCAGGGTACCTCCACTCTACGGCCTCTACCTGGCCATTTGAAATGTGGGGCATGGACGTGGTTGGTCCTATCAGCCCACCATCATCAAAAGGACATCGGTTTATTTTAGCAATAACCGATTACTTCTCTAAGTGGGCTGAGGCCATTCCCTTGAAGGAAGTCAAGTCGTCGAATGTGATCAAGTTCGTGAAACACCACGTTATTTACCGTTTCGGTGTACCTGGGCGAATTGTCCATGACAATGGGCCTCAGTTCATCAACCAGGCTTTCCAGAGATTCTGCGCTAAGTTCAGAATCTAGAGTGTGTCCTCAACGGCATACTATCCTGCCGCTAATGGCCTCGCAGAAGCTTTCAACAAGACTATTGGCAAGCTTCTCAAAAAGTTCGTCTCGAAAAGTCAATGAGACTGGGACGACAAGTTGGTTGAATGCTTATGGGCTTACCGCACAACTGTGCGAACCCCAACTAAAGCTACGCCATTTTCTTTGGTCTATGGGTGTGAAGCCGTGCTCCCACTAGAGATCCAAATTCCATCTCTACGCATCGCCTTGACAGCGGAGATGACAACAGAGGAGAAGCATCGACAGCGACTCCAGGAACTGGAGGCCTTAGATGATAAACGTCTGCAGGCCCAACAGCAAATCGAGCTCTACCAAGCTCGAATTACCAGAGCCTTCAACAAGAAAGTTAAAGTGCGAACCTTCAAGAAAGGCGATCTTGTTTTAGCCGTCAGAAGACCCATGGTAATGACGCACAAGACAAAAGGAAAATTCCAACCTAAATGGGAAGGACCATTTGTAGTAGAGTCAGTCTACTCAAATGGGTCATATCGCCTCATAACTTCGAATGGCGATACACTCATGATGCCGATCAATGGCAGGTTCCTGAAGAAATACTATCCTTAGATGGTATTCTCCCGCTGATCAAGTTAAAAGTACACCTCTAATCAAAGTAAGAAGAATTTCTTCATTATAACATCCGACGCCCCCGACGGCTAAGGATAGAAGAAAATGTTGGCTTCTAAGCCCAACATAAGTCTTCGACAACTCATCATGCTGAGGGGAATAGCACGGCTAGCCCAACTCAAACGGTAGTTGGTAAAGGCACCTCAAATCCGTTGACAGCTGAGGGTTTGCTAAAAATCCTGAGTGGACTTGGCTCCACTCCTTCCTCCAAAATCCCTTACCAATTCTCATATACAGAATGGTAGGTCTACAAAATACAACCATTACTAAGTTAACACTATACCTCTGGTAATGGAAACTTTTCAATATTCCTTGTCGAGTACAAATTTTGTTTGTCAACTCTACACGGAGTATCAAACTTTCAAATTTGCCAAGTAAACACTATACCTCTGGCACTTCAAATTTTCACTTGTCAATTCTCACTAATAGAATGACAGGCCCTCAAATTACTCTTATCATGAGTCAATCTTTGTCAAGTTAATATCACACCTCTGACAAATTACTGTTAAAGTTTAACACCACACCTCTAAACAGTAATCAAGTTTCTGCCAGGTTTAATATTACACCTCTGACAGTCACTTTTCTTCAAACTTCCACACCGAAGCTGAAATGGATGATGCTAAGTTAACACCACACCTCTAGCATCCAAGTCATTGCTAAGTTCAACAATACACCTATGGCCATGACTTTCCCTCGGACTTCCTTATATAAGCCGAGATGACCAATGCTAAGTTCAACATTACACCTCTAGCATTACCCTCACTGTCAAGTTAAACATTACACCTATGACAGTGACACTTCTGAGTTAAGTTAATATCACACCTCTGACTCACATCCTTGTCAAGTTAACATTACACTTCTGACAAGACCACTTTCAACCCGTTAAGTTAATATCACACCTCTGACGGTAACAAACTTTCCTAGATTCCCTACGAGTCTGGTCCCACTTGTTATTCTCTTCAACAGAATAACAAGTCTACCTAAAAAACATTGTTAGGTTAATACTACCCCATCAACAGTGTTTCCATCAAATCCCCAGTTGAGCTCAATCAAGTTAATCCCAAACACTTGATAAAAGTTCACCCTCCCTGGGGGTACCAATTCTACTTGTCACTTTCTCTTATAAAGTGGCAGGTCCATCAAAAATTTCATCTCTGTCAAGTTAATATTACACCTCTGACAGTATCGTGAGAGTTCCTGAAATAGGATCTTTCTCCACAAAGTTTGACTTATTAAAATTACCATCATAATTTTGACAAAGTCAAAGACTCTTTGCTTCTATGCGTCTAACTGAAGACAAAAAGTTCAAGACAATGAAAGAGGCAAAAAGAGAAGTGTCACTTTTATTTATTTTCAGGCATATGAAAGTGATACAAAAACGCTCTCTTATACAATAAGATTGAGTGTTACAGTCAAAACGCTCTCTTACAATAAGATGGAGTGTTACAATTAAGGAGTACAAAGAAGTCCCTCTCTCTCTCTCTCAGAGGTTGCACTCACTCCTTGAAGCCGCATCTGATTCCAAGTACAGGATGGTGCATGATGTAAACATCGAAAGAGCCCTAGCTGACTAAGCTAAGAGCAATGGTGTTCTTGAGGTCCGGTGGCAGCAGAAAGTCCTGCAACCCTTCGTTCATGAGCATCCTTTTCCCCAGCAGGCCATCAAGCAGACATGGAAAGTCCTCGATGTCACTTCTGGAATGGGAGAGGAAGAGGATCCTATCTGCCGCCGTGTCCACCATAACCTCCTCGCCGCCATACTTACCCTGACCATCTCTTGCCAGCAGGCATGATTGGTGCAGTGGATCTGAAGAGACCTTGGCGAGAGTCGAGTCCTCGTCAGGGACATAATATATTCCCTTGTGGACGACGAGGACCATAATATATTCCCTTGTGGACGAACATCGAACAAGTTCGCCGTCCGATATATTCTCCTACGGACTTAGCGAACATGAAGAAGAATGACCAAGCCTACCTGCAAAAAAGCAAATAGGGAATCAGACAATTTAGAGCTTAGTACACTTCAACAGAAGAAAACTAAGTCACAGACGTGGCTATTTTCAAAGACCGCAGACGCGGGAATAATCCGCGCAGCGAGCCAGATTCCTGCGACAATAAAAACAGACGCGAGCGAGACTGTGATACACACAGAATGCAAACGCGACTTAACTCCACATCCGCGTCTGAGATACAAGGTGCGCAGAGAATCAGACGCTGAAAATTGCCATCTCTCTGTTGGGGGAACAGGAGTTGCAAGATCCGGGTCTGAAGCCTTCAACCCGAGTTGGAATTCATCCAAGTTAGTGGCCATAAAACGCGAGCTTCATGAGTAAAGCCGCGGCCAAGTACCAAAGACTTCTGTACTCGCATCTAGAGAAATTCAAGTCGAAGGCGCAAATTCCAGAAGAGGAATGCACCAACCACGACTTCACAAGAAGGTCCAGATGATATCTCTTTAAGAGGTATACTAAAATTCAAACTTGGTTGGATCCAAAATGTCATGGTAAGTGGGCATGGCATACCCGCAGAAGCCTCTGTTAAGAGTTGAACTATCTGCGTTGAGACGCGGACGTAAAAAGTGCTCAAAGAGACGCTTCCTGCCATTGCAATCACTTGACAGTGGTAATCCATTGAAGAGACCAAACAGAGGCATGAAAGCTCTGGGTCATCTTCATCCACAGAGGCACCTTCATCCATGCAGGCAAACCCCTGATAGGGTCTTTGAAGGGAGAAGGAAGAGCCCCTCAGAGTACTCGTTCTCAAACAGAGCACGATCTAAGCAGCCGCTGTTAAAGAGAGGGGGTGAGTCCTATTTATAGGCAACTCCTGATAACGGTCATTAATGGTTCATTAATTAAAACCGCCGGCCTTAATGACCGCACGATCGTCAAAGCCCAATGGGAGGCTGACGCGTGGAACGTCGCTTCGGGAAGCGTCGCAGGCGCTGATCTCAAACCGTCAGCGCCAGTTTTGCATTAAAGGGTATTAACGCCCAAGTCCAATGAAAAACCGACGCGTGGACAACTGCTTCGAGAAACAACGGATGACCCGGTTTCCCAATCGTCAGCGAAGACTTGACGTTCAATCGTCAGCGAAGACTTGACGGTCAAAGATCTCGTAAAATCTTTAAGTCAGGCTGCATTAAACGCAAATGGGAAAGCCGCGTCCGGTTGCATTAAATGCAGATGGGAAAGCCGCGTCCAAGAATCCGCGTCCCCTTTCTCAAATTGGAAGGCGTTCACCCGCGTTTTAGAGGAACGTCCACGTGACTCAAAGTCGCGTCCCTTCAGCAAACGGGGCCCTTTCTAAGGGAAAGCACTTAGTCCATTCTGAGATTAGTGAAAAATACACAAGGCTGCGTCCCTCGCATCCGCTCAAGTCGCGTCTTCATTGACAGGACAAATTCGCGTTACTCAAAGCCGCGTTTGTCCCCACGGATCAATGCCGCGTCTCATCAAAAAGGACCTAGTTCTATCTGAGTTCTTATGAACTGATGACCGCGTCTCCCTATGGATTGACGCTGCGTCTCATCAAAAGGGCTTAGTCCTGCCTAAGGTCCTATGGGCCTAACATCGCGTTTGGCTTATGGAAGATTAGTCGCGTTTCCATTGCCAAAAGACGCACCCTATGGAAGTCGCGTCTTTAAAGCAGTACCATCTCTGCTTTTCAAAAGAACCTGCGTTCGGCCTCCTGCTTCTGCAAATCAGTTCAACAGTATACTGGCACAAGCAGAAGACCAACCACTCTTGGCTTAAAGCACACCCACGACAGACTTAAAAAGCAATCGGGGAGGTTTAGACTGTGTATCTAGACACTCGACACGATCAACTCTGGTGGCTTCAAAGAGTTCAACAGTACACTCATGAAGACCAACTCCAGATAAGATAGAACCCGGAGCATCAACAGTCCAGTCATGAAGGTGAATTCAGCTAGAGTCCAAAGTATTTCGAAATCCGTTCCAGTTAACTGCGGAATATCGAAAACTTTGGAGGGGGTTCTGTAGGCTGTCTAAAAGTCATCTAAAGACAAGCCAATAAAAGCAGAGTCTCAAGTTCTAGACGCGTTGGCTCGACACCCGCGTCTCAGCATCAAGGCGCGTTGGCTCGACACCCGCGTCTCAGCATCAAGGCGCGTTGGCTCGACACCTGCGTCTCAGCATCAAGGCGCGTTGGCTCGACACCCGCGTCTCAGCATCAAGGCGCGTTGGCTCGACACCCGCGTCTCAGCATCAAGGCGCGTTGGCTCGACACCTGCGTCTCAGCAACAAGGCGCGTGGGTCTAAACCCGCGCCTCAGTTGTAACCACCCGGATTACGGGGCCAGTCACCGCACAAGTAGCGGGAAGTGGCCCCTCATTGTGGAGCGTTTTCAGGGGGCACGTTCACCCCCTAGGACCTCTATAAATAGCCTCGTTTGCTATGAGGTCGAGGGGATCGGCAATCAGAAGAGGGGGCGGTAAAAAAAAAAGAAGGATCAGGCATCAAAGAGGAGATCATCAACAAAGAGAGAGAGAAGACTCTTCGTCAAGCTTGCTGTGTACGAGCTGCTCTTCGCCTACCTTCTCTTTGAGAGTTTTGGTAGACAGAGCTGTGTTACTCTTTCTACCACCCAGAGAGAAGATCCCCGACGGTCCCGACGGTCATCCGGTCAACGGAGAACAAGACTCACTCTCCACCGCCACACGAAGAACCCAGCCTTAAACAAAGGGGGATTCAAGACTCAACATCCTCCCTCCCTTGTAACTGGAAGGAAAAGTCTGGTTGTAATACTTTCATTTGATTCAAGGAAATCTTTACACCCATCACTGTCTCTTCTTCTTTCCGGCGCATACAGGTACTCGAGTGGATTTGTAACATCTTTGTGATAGTGGAAGTGGTTGGAATCCTTCTGGGGAAGGCGGGAAAGTAGAGCTGGGTGCTCGAACCTCGATAACAATTCTTGGTGTTTGCGTTTGGTTTACTTGCACTTGATTCTTGCTTTACTTTCATTGCTCTTATTACTTGCTCTCTACTTTCATTGCTATATTCACTTGCTTTGTGAGATTGTTACATCATAAATTTTAAATTGTGCATTGATTAGCATTATCACCTATTCACCCCCCCTCTAGGTGATTTTCAATTGGTATCAGAGCTTGGACTCTAGGTTTGGCTTAACATCCTTAGAGAGATCCTTAAAATTTGCTAATAAACATTTGCATTCCATTTGTCATCACTAGTAAACATGGCCGATAACATCAAAACCCCTCCTAAATTTGATGGACTTAATTTTCCTATTTGGAAGGTTAGGATGACTATCTTTTTGCAATCTTTGGGTAGCTTAGTAGCTAAATCCTTAACCAAACCCTATGTAGCACCCGATAGTGATGAGAGCACATGGACCGACTTTACCGTTAGAGAATATGAGGCTAACTCCAAGGCCCAAAATTCCTTCTAACCGCCTTGAATGAGGATGACCTTACACGGGTAATTCATTGCCAATCCGCCTATGAGATTTGGCAACATTTATTGGTCACACACGAGGGGACTTCACAAGTCAAGAGAGCTAAGATAGATCTCTTGAGGTCCCAATATGAATCCTTAAAATGATTGATGAAGAATCTATTGATTGTATGATTACTAGATTTACTAAAATCACCAATGCTCTTTCTTCTTTAGGTGATGATATTTTCAATGATCAAAAGGTGCGGAAAGTGATTCGGGCTCTTCCTACATCTTGGGAGATCAAGGCCACCACCTTGAAAGAATTGAACGACAAGGATGAGATGGACCTCATTAGTCTCATTGGGAACTTAAAAACCCATGAGATGGAAAAGAAAGTAAGAGAAGAGGCCGCTCCATTAAAGAAGAAGTCCATAGCCTTCAAGTCTTCATCCACTCTTGAGGACGATGAAGAAGATGAGGAGCTCTCCCTACTTGTTCGCTATGTGAAGAGAATGTACCGGAGGAACAAGCTCAACTTCTGAAGGAAATTTGAAGGTAAAGAGGAGAGAAGAATTATATGCTACAATTGCCGAAAACCCGGACATATTATAGCCGATTGCCCGGAGTTCAAGAAGAAGATGACCTCCTCCTTCAAGCCAAAGAAACCGGAAGAAAAGAAAGCGTACAAGGCAACTTGAGATTCGGAAAGCGAGTCCGAGGAAGAGGCGGATATAGCGAATATGTGTTTCATGGCAAACACACCAAAGGTAACCCTTCAACCTCTTGATGATGAAGATGATGAATTAAGTAAAGAAGTTCTTATTCATGCCTTTGTTGAACTTTCAGAAACATATGATAATAAAAAGATTGAATGCTCAAAATTGGAAAAGGAAGTTGCTTTTCTTAAGAATCAACTTGCTATTATTTCTAAAGAAAAAGATGAAATTTCTTCAACTCTCATTTCTACCCAAAATGAATTTAGTGCTCACAAAGTTGCTTGTAAAGCAAAATTTCCTAAGATTGATGAAAAAGAAATTTCTTCTTTAAAAACTAGAATTGTTGATTTTGAAAAGACTTTAAAGGATTGTGCTTTTAACACTAAGAAACTTGAAGAAATGTTTTCTAAAAAGCACACCTCTCATGCTAAAGATTCACATGTTAAGATTTCTCATGCTCACACTACACATAACACTTCTCATGCTAAATCTTTTCATGCTCACAATTCTCATGCTCACAATTCACACACTCACTATGCTTTTAAATATGGTAGAGTGTATAGATGCACATATTGTGGTAAGAATGGACATTTGGCTAAATTTTGTTATGACCAATTAAATAGATCAAATAATCTTGTTTGGGTTAATGAAACTAACTCTTTAGGACCCAAGAAAATGTGGTTACCAAAATCAAGTCCTAAATTATTTGATATAGGTACACACCAAAGCTCCAAGACGTAGGGAGCGGTGGTACCTTGATAGTGGTTGTTTAAGACACATGACGTGGGACATCAATAACTTTACAACCCTATCAAGGTACGAGGAAGGTGGCTCCGTCACCTTCGGGGATGACTCCAAAGGACTATCATCGGTATAGGTAACATTCAAATTGGTGCATCTCCCATTATAGAAAATGTTGTACTTGTTGATGGTTTGAAACATAATTTGCTTAGCATTAGTCAATTTTGTGATCGTGGACTTAAAGTTATTTTTGATGATTCTTCTTGCAAGATTTTTGATGTTAAAATCAATGTTTGTATTCTCACCAGTTTTCGTGATGATAATGTTTATATCATTGACATGCTTAATGTGGAATGTTCTACTAAATGCTTAAATGCTTTTGATGAAAGTTCTTGGCTTTGGCATAGAAGATTAGGACATGCATCTTTTGACCATCTTTCTAAGATTAATTCAAAGGAATTGGTGAAGGGTATTCCTTACTTGAAGTTTGAGAAAGACCGCATTTGTGGTGTGTGCCAACTTGGGAAACAAACCAAGTCTTCCTTCAAACCAATCAAGGATATCATGTCAACTAGGCCTTTAGAATTAATTCATATGGATCTTTTTGGACCAACTAAAACTAAAAGTATAAATGGTAGTAGATATGCATTTGTTTTAGTTGATGATTTTTCCCGTTTCACTTGGGTTTTCTTCTTGGAACACAAAGATCAAACTTTTTCTCGTTTTAAGATTTTTCGAAAAAGAGTTGAAAAAGAAAAGGGTTTTCGATTTTGAGAATAAGGAGTGATAGAGGTGGTGAGTTTGTTAACCAACTCTTCATGACTTATTGTGATGAAAAGGGAATTAAGCATGAAATGTCTTGTCCTAGAACTCCACAACAAAATGGAGTTGTAGAAAGGAAAAATAGAACACTTCAAGAGATGGCTAGGACAATGATAAGTGAGTATGGCCTCCCTCAATATCTATGGGCCGAGGCCGTAAACACCGCATGCTATATATCAAATCATATTTATTTATGTAAAAATTCTTCCAAAACATCTTTTGAAATGTAAACCTAATGTTGCATATTTCAAAGTTTTTGAATGCAAGTGTTTTGTTTTGAACACTAAAGATATCTTGGGTAAATTTGATGCTAAGGCTTGTGAAGCAATCTTTGTTGGATACTCTACAACTAGTAAAGCTTATAGAGTATTCAATAAATCTTCACTTACCAATGAAGAATCCATGCATGTTAAATTTGAAGAATCTAATGTGGTTGTTGAGAATGTTGTAGAGATTGACCCATTAGGTGAAGACATGGAGAGACTATCCTTGAAGGACTCACCCGCTCAAGAAGAAAAGCTAGAATTAATTGGTGATGTTCAAGAGGATAAAGAGGAAAGCTCTCAACCGCTTCCTAAAGCTTGGAGATACGTGATTGGCATCCAATGTTGCATATTTTACCACATAATCCCCATGCATATTGCAAATAAATATATGATTTTTACTCATCTTCTCTATATATTTGCAGGTACACACTCTAAAGGAGAGAAAGCCATTAATTACTTTAATTAGCACTAATTAAAGTGATTAAATCCAAGATCAAGTTAAAGCCCAGAATCCAGAGAGATCCGCGCAACAACCCAAGGTTCTAGAAGGCCACGTGGCTAACAACCTCGTAACAACTTCACACCAGAAATCTGTTAGCCAACGGCTTCAGTTGTGCCGCGCCCATGCCGCGCCCCCGCGGCAATCCTGAGTCTGTTGGAGCCCGGATTTTGCGCCAACAGAATATCTTCTAGATCCTTCACCTGGGGCTATAAATATGTGACCTTGGACCTGCGAGCTGAGACTGAACAGAGAAGAGAGGAAAAATCATTAGTTGTTGTAATTTTGTTTAGTTTTTCTCTAGGTTTAGTTCTTTAGTTCCTCTTCTCTTTCCCTAGAATTCATTGTAAAAGAGAGAGATTGTGTGAGAGAGAGCTTGTGTAATCAAGGGTGACAACTTGAAGCTATGCAAGGATTGATCCATTCTCCTTCCTCTACTTGAGCTTGGTTCTAGTTTACTTGCTTTCTTTATGTGCTTTCTTTATTGCTTTCTTTAATTCCTCACAATTTACTTCATGCTTTGTTTTATTTCTCATGGCTTGTAGCTAATTTTCCTACCATGTACTAGCTAACCACTAGCCTTGCCATCTTTACTAACTCGTGGATGATTGCTATATTTCATCTTGCAAGTTGGATGGTCTTCTCTTCTCCGATGGGTTAAACCACCCATTCTTCAAATGAGAAAGTAATTAGATCAACACGCGAGACGAATCCACGCCGATGGAGTGACAACTGAGGCAAGCGTTCACTATCACGGAGTTTAGTAAGTATTGGTAAGGTAGTAAGGTAAGCTAGTCATGGTTTGTTTGCTTCTTTAAGTTTCCTTTTCTTTTCTTGTGAATACCAAATCCACTCTTGATTTCTTTTCCGATTTTTCACCATGAACATATCCATCCATTCTTTCACTTCTTTTTCATTTGATTCTTTATTCTTTTAAGCATAGAAGAATCTTCGTTTTACATCTTCACTTCGATCCGTAACGCTTCCATCGCTAGCTCTCCCTGAGAATCGACTCGGTATAGCCTTATGCTATAACGGAGATAGGAAAGGGTATATTAATCATCTTTCATACATTTGTGGAGTAATCAAAAGCACTTTAGGTTGTTTCTAGACCTTCTCATTTTACATAATATTTGTGCTAAAATTCCACACAACTCTTTCCCAATCAAATTTTTGGCGCCGTTGCCGGGGAGAGCAACGGATTTTCTTTAAAGTGAAGAACTAAACGAATCTTCTTCTCTGTTGCAGGTACAGGTTGAAGATACAGCAAATCTTGCATTGCAGAAACATATAAGCGGACCTGGGCCTCTGCTCTCGAAAGCAGAGACCAAGATCCCTCTGACTTGCCGCGTTCTGCCGCGCGGGCGCGGCAAGGAGGAGTTGACTTCTAACCATTTTTCTGCAGGGTCTCTTGCTCTGCAAAATACAGCTTCTGCAATACTTAAATTCTTGTTTGCTTCACCATATACCTGCTAATTTAATCAACAGTAAAAAATTGGTTGAAATTGTTAAAAATTGTTTAGACATTTGCATTCTACGCACGTGTCTTTAAATTCTTTACTTTTACTGTTGAAGAGTGCTGGAGGCAAGGTACGTTTCGCATTGCATATAGACTAGGAATCATCTCTTGCTTGATTGTCATGCTTTGAGTGAATCCTTGTGATATTTCTTGTACACTTGCACAATTCAATTTAAAGGGCATACCCGTAAATAAGATAAGGTGGGGAGTTCATTACCCTTTCCTTAGCCCGAAAATCATTTTCCCAAGCACTCACTAACCCAAGCCTAATTTAATAAAAAAGTAGACGTTGGCCCTAGGGACATCTCGGACTCATCTAGGAGATTATCCTAAGGGGGAAAAGTGTTGGAAATAGACTCTTGCAAAATCAGTGTCTAGGAAAGGGATTGAGGGCCGAAAGCCCGAAGGTTGCTGGTTACTTAATTAAGGAACGTCTCTGACGGAAAACCTCCCACCAACCTTGCCCTTCCCTGGCTGATTAACTTGTGGTCTACGTCTACACTAAACCTCCCGTGGACGATCTAATCAGTTAGGAGTCGTCTAGGTCTAGGTCAACCCTTCTTTTGGCTTGGTTTTGATTTTTCTTTTCTTTTGTTTGTTGTTTGATTTTTCTTTTTTGTTTGTGATTGTTTGTGATATGGCATTCAACAATAATACTTCTTTCCATCTGAACATGAATCCATATTTCACACCAACTTCATATTCGGATAATTCCAACCCGGTGTTTTACAATATGCACCAACCAAATACACCGGGTTGGCCTTATCCGAATCAATATGACCCATACCCCCCATCTAATAATTATAATTTCCATAATGATTTCAACTCGTCACAGAGTCATTGGGGATTCCAGTCCCCCGAGTTTAATTATCAACCTCCTTGTCCACCATATTCACCTTGTCCACAGTATTCATTTCCCGATTCCGCTTCATATACTCCTTTTTCTGAACCACCAATTGAAGAAAAATCTGAGTTACTAAGGAGTTTAGAAGCCAATCTACAGAGGGCCGAGCAACAATTTCACGAAACATTTGCCCCTCCAATTCCACAGTATTTTCAAGAGTCTTACTCAGTTCCACCTTTTCCTAATGAACAACCATTTGTCATGGAAACGAGTAAAGATTTCTTGTGTGAGTCCACTCTTCCATCACCACACAGTTTTGACTCACAATTTCATCACCAATTCCAAAACAATTCTTCATCTTTTCAACAAAATGATGAACCAATGAATTGTGAAAAGATGCTTGAATTCCTGACTCATGCTCGAAATGATCGTAATCGTGACATAGATTTGATGATCCAAACTCTTCATTCTCATCCTATTTCTAATGTCACTGACCATTCTGTCAAAGAGTCATGTTGTTTTGGAAATCAAGATTCAATTTCAGCACAACCACCTGAACTTGTCCAAACGTCAAATCCCATTGACATTTTGGCAAGTTTTTCATCTCCTACAAATGAACTTGTCCAAACTTCAGATCCAATTGACATTTTGGCAAGTTTTCCTTTCCCTGAAATTGAACTTGAACATGATTATGATCCTGAACTTTCACCAGATGATTCAACTCTACTTCCTGATTCAATCATGACTTCCATATCCTTACCTGATTTCACTTCATTTACCAAGTCAGACTTGGATCCAGTACCCATCTGTTGTGAAATTGAATCACCAATCTTTTATGATGATCACATTGAACTTGACCAATTTCATTTGAAAGTCCCATTGATAAATTGGCAAGTTCACAATTTTTGGAATTGAACTACATGAGGAATGTGATCTTGAACCCCAACTTAGTGATTCAATTCTTTTTCCTGATTCAGTAATGACTCCGGTATCTTTACCTCACTTCAATCTTTTCCCGGAGTCGACATTGGATCCTTTCCCAATTCACAATGAAGTTGAATCACCCATCTTTAAGGATCATGTCGAACTTGACCAATTATACCTTTTTGAAGATCTTATTGATAAATTGGCAAGTTCACAATTTTTTGGAATTGAACTCAATGAGGAATGTGACTTTGACCCTCAAGTTTGTGATTTAGTTCAAATACCTGAATCATTAATGACTCCTGTTTTGTTACCCAATTTGAGTAACATTTTAGAGTCAGTTTTGATTCCCAACCCTCCTGAACTTGAATCACTAATCTTAGATAGTCACATTCCATCATGGGAAACTGAATGTGGACTTGAGCTTCATTTTCTTGACTTGGACCCAATTCCCGAACTCATTCCGACTCCTGCACCATCACTTGACTTAATTCACCTTCTTGAGTCGGTGTTAGTTCCTGTCATTCCGAGTCCAAGTCGACCATTCTATCATTTCATAATCCATTCTGGGACAAGGATCTTGATAAATTTGACTCTAAAATTATTTTAGAAAAATGGAAATTAGATGGGGTCATGTACATAATAAAAATCATTCATGCATACATCATTTTTGGGGGTCATATTCTT
Source organism: Agave tequilana (assembly GCA_038442645.1). NCBI lineage: Eukaryota > Viridiplantae > Streptophyta > Magnoliopsida > Asparagales > Asparagaceae > Agave > Agave tequilana. The sequence goes on from JAVJIF010009821.1 coordinate 97,762, forward strand.
TATATTTCTGGTGGGTTCCTTAAAACCCAAAGTAAAGATGATTGGGCCATGTTTCGTGGACCAATCAGACCACCACCGGAACCACCACCTTGAGGTAATTTTTTCCTTCCCTCTCCATTTTGTTTCATGCATACATATATCATGATGCATTGAGGACAATGCATGAAATAAGTGTGGGGGAGGGTTTACTAACATAGAGTTTTTATATTTTTCTTTCTTTTACATTTCTTTTAGAAGAATATAAAAAATAAAAAAATATAAAAATAAAAACTTTTTGAAATAAGAGACAAAGTTTTGATCTATTTTTAAGAAAATTAAGATGTATCTTAGAAATTAAGAAAGCCTTAATTATGACATCTTAAACCTAGTTGAAATAATAGATCTTGTTTGAGATTATAGGCTAAGTAAGTAAAATTGGTGAGATATTTTTATCTTGAATTTTTTGCCTTAGATAGTATGCACTTCACACTTACACATTTCTTGGGATGGAAACAAAGACCAAAATGCCATAAAAATAAAAATAAATAAATAAATAAAACATCACCTATTAAGCTGGAGAATTGTGCCTCAAGAAGCATGGTTACTCACGCCTAACGGTGATTATAAATAATCCCCCTTAGTTTTGTGGCCTTTTTTACTCGAGACCTTAAACCCGAGGGATGTTTTCTCATCTGGTACCCTAAGACCGACTGGTTTGGGAGTCATCGGTTAAAGGCTCGTTACAAGGGTGAACTAGAAAGCCTAAACTAAGGGAAGAAAAAAGAAATATATATATATATAAATAAATAAATGGCTTGATGGTTGGAGTTGAAATCCCAGAAATTTTCACTGAACACGGTATGCATATTATCTAGGTTTTATGAAAGATAAAATATTCAATCCAATTTTAAATTCTTACCTTAATTGAAAACAAGATCTTGCATGGAGACTAAGTTTAAGGAAGAATGATTATAGGTGGACTTATGACCTAGGATCACTTATATTTTTACAAAAATAGTTCGTAAACATGTCTCTTGTTCAAAATGCGTTTTCAAAATACTAACATTTGTTTTCTTTCTTTATGGATTTTGTGGGTGTAATCCGCTGAAAACCCTCAGGAGACAACACTCCTCCTCTAGGGTAACCTAGAGGTTTAACGCTTATTGCACACGCTCAGTGCAATCGCGTCACCTGCGAAAGTGGTGTAATAAAATTGGTAGTATAGTTTTTCTTTTCTTTTTCTTTGTTTTGCTCGGACGAGCAAAAGAATAAGTGTGGGGGTGTGATTGGCATCCAATGTTGCATATTTTACCACATAATCCCCATGCATATTGCAAATAAATATATGATTTTTACTCATCTTCTCTATATATTTGCAGGTACACACTCTAAAGGAGAGAAAGCCATTAATTACTTTAATTAGCACTAATTAAAGTGATTAAATCCAAGATCAAGTTAAAGCCCAGAATCCAGAGAGATCCGCGCAACAACCCAAGGTTCTAGAAGGCCACGTGGCTAACAACCTCGTAACAACTTCACACCAGAAATCTGTTAGCCAACGGCTTCAGTTGTGCCGCGCCCATGCCGCGCCCCCGTGGCAATCCTGAGTCTGTTGGAGCCCGGATTTTGCGCCAACAGAATATCTTCTAGATCCTTCACCTGGGGCTATAAATATGTGACCTTGGACCTGCGAGCTGAGACTGAACGGAGAAGAGAGGAAAAATCATTAGTTGTTGTAATTTTGTTTAGTTTTTCTCTAGGTTTAGTTCTTTAGTTCCTCTTCTCTTTCCCTAGAATTCATTGTAAAAGAGAGAGATTGTGAGAGAGAGAGCTTGTGTAATCAAGGGTGACAACTTGAAGCTATGCAAGGATTGATCCATTCTCCTTCCTCTACTTGAGCTTGGTTCTAGTTTACTTGCTTTCTTTATGTGCTTCTTTATTACTTTCTTTAATTCCTCGCAATTTACTTCATGCTTTGTTTTACTTCTCATGGCTTGTAGCTAATTTTCCTACCATGTACTAGCTAACCACTAGCCTTGCCATCTTCACTAACTCGTGGATGATTGCTATATTTCATCTTGCAAGTTGGATGGTCTTCTCTTCTCCGATGGGTTAAACCACCCATTCTTCAAATGAGAAAGTAATTAGATCAACACGCGAGACGAATCCACGCCGATGGAGTGACAACATGAGGCAAGCGTTCACTATCACGGAGTTTAGTAAGTATTGGTAAGGTAGTAAGGTAAGCTAGTCATGGTTTGTTTGCTTCTTTAAGTTTCCTTTTCTTTTCTTGTGAATACCAAATCCACTCTTGATTTCTTTTCCGATTTTTTCACCATGAACATATCCATCCATTCTTTCACTTCTTTTTCATTTGATTCTTTATTCTTTTAAGCATAGAAGAATCTTCGTTTTACATCTTCACTTCGATCCGTAACGCTTCCATCGCTAGCTCTCCCTGAGAATCGACTCGGTATAGCCTTATGCTATAACGGAGATAGGAAAGGGTATATTAATCATCTTTCATACATTTGTGGAGTAATCAAAAGCACTTTAGGTTGTTTCTAGACCTTCTCATTTTACATAATATTTGTGCTAAAATTCCACACAACTCTTTCCCAATCAATACGCTACAAATCATCCCAAGGAGCTCATCTTAGGTGATGCATCTAAAGGGGTAACAATTCGCTCCAAACTCCATGACCTATGTGGTAACTTTGCTTTCATTTCTCATTTTGAACCCAAAAGCATCCTCGAAGCCGAGGCGGACTCATATTGGTTGCTAGCCATGCAAGAGGAACTCAATCAATTTGAGCGCAACCAAGTTTGGCACCTTGTTCCTAGGCCCCACGATAGACCAATAATTGGTACTAAGTGGATCTTTAGAAACAAGATGGATGAGTCTGAAAATGTGATTAGGAATAAAGCTAAGTTAGTGGCCCAAGGTTACACTCAAGTTGAGGGAATTGACTTTGAGGAGACCTTTGCACCCGTAGCACGGCTTGAAGCCATACGGATGACACTAGCTTTTGCATCTTTCAAAAATTTTAAACTTTTTCAAATGGATGTGAAAAGTTCATTTTTGAATGGTTTTATAAATGAAGAAGTTTATGTTGCTCAACCTCCCGGTTTTATTGATCATGCTCATCCCGATTTTGTTTTTAAACTTGATAAAGCTTTGAATAGATTGAAACAAGCTCCAAGAGCTTGGTATGAAAGGCTTTCTAGTTTTCTCATTTCAAATGATTTTATTAAAGGCAAAGTAGATACAACACTATTCACTAAGCATGTTGATAATGACATTTTAATTGTGCAAATTTATGTTGATGATATAATTTTTGTTCCACTAATGAGTTTTTATGCAAGGAATTTGAAAAGGTTATGCAATGTGAGTTTGAAATGTCCTCCATGGTGAGCTTAATTTCTTTCTTGGACTCCAAATCAAGCAATTGCAAGATGGGAACTTCATATGTCAAGCCAAATACGCAAAGGAACTCGTAAAGAGGTTTGGACTTGAAGACTCAAAGGTTTGCAGCACTCCCATGGCAACTACCACCAAGCTTGATAAGGATGACCAAGGTAAAAATGTTGATATTAAATTGTATAGAAGCATGATAGGTAGTCTTTTGTATTTGATGGCAAGTAGGCCGGATATCATGTTTAGTGTGTGTCTTTGTTAGATTTCAATCGTGTCCCAAAGAGTCTCATCTTATTGCGGTAAAACGCATTATTCGTTATATTAAGGGAACGATTGGAATGGGTCTATGGTATCCGAGAACTGGAGATTTCTCAATGATGAGTTATTCGGATGCCGACTATGCGGGTTGTAGAGTAGATAGAAAGAGTACTAGTGGGACATGTCAATTTCTTGGTAATTGTCTTGTTTCATGGTCCTCTAGGAAACAAAATTCCGTAGCTCTCTCAACCGCCGAGGCGGAGTATGTTGCCGCGGGGGCTTGTTGTGCACAAGTCCTTTGGATGAAACATACTTTCCTTGATTATGATTTGCATTATAACCATATAAAATATTTTGTGATAATACTAGTACTATACATATGACAAAGAATGCAAATCAACATAGTAAGACCAAGCACATTGAGATTAGATATCACTTTCTTAGAGATCATTTTGAGAAAGGAGATATAGATATTGATTATGTTTCTACGGATTTGCAACTAGCCGATATTTTCACTAAACCACTTGATTTTGCTAGATTTTCCTTCATTTGTGGTGAACTTAATGTTTGTGTTATTGAATAAAAATGTTTTCATAACCCTTTTTGATGTATGACAAAAAGGGGGAGAATGAGTTTTTATGATAGAAATATGAGTTCATATGGTTTTGGTTCCATATGAGTTTATATATATATGTTTTTAGTTTTTTTTTGATGTGTTTTCATGAATTTCTTGTAATTTGAGGTTTAAGTGTATTGCAAGTGTTTTATATTCTCATGGTTTTTGGTTTCAAGATGTTTACATGTAAATTACAAATTACATTTTTTTTGTTTAATATAGCATAATTTGAGGGGGAGCTTTCTCCTCCCCTATATTTTTGTTTATAGCCTATTTGTTTTGTCATCATCAAAAAGGGGAGATTGTTAGCCAAAAGGTTACACTCTCCATTTGTTTAGAGTTTTGATGATAACAAAACAAATAAGAGCTATTTGGCACTAATTAGTTTGTTAAGATAAGTTTCAGGTTTGTACCATATTTGGAGGCCATTGCTTAGCTATTGCAAGAAATTCTAGGTTCATAAAGCAAAGAAGGCTTTTTGCACATCAAGGAAGGAACATAGAAGGGAAGGCTATAGCAAGGCATTGCATGGCTCAAGACTTCAAGATTGCTCAAGATAATTTATTAGATTTATTTTAGTTTAAAGTTTTGTTAAAGAATAGTGAATAGGTTTGAAGCTCTATCACACACGTTTTTGCGCACATCTTGTTTCCAAAAATATTTCCTATAATATGTACAAAAATAGTTTGCATACAATCTTCAGCCTAGAAACTCTTTATTATCCATTATATATATCTCTATTCAAAACTAGTTTGTTAAAAACAGATTTCTCCTCAAAATTCTATCTTTGTTTTGGCTTTTGACCTGAGCCGGTCGACCGCCAGGGTCGACCGACCCAATGTCAGGTCAAGCCGGTCGGCCGACCCAGGCGACCGGAGTTCTGGCAGCTGTGCGTATCAGTGTGCACGTTTCACGGTCGACCCGGACGGTCGACCGAGACATGCCTGACTGACAGACTTTTGCTCTCTGTATGTTTGGGTCGACCGGCGGTCGACCGTAGCCTGCAACGGCTATTTTTTTGAACTGGCGGTCGACCGGGCCGGTCGACCGAGGTAGCCGTTTGAACAGTAACGGCTATTTTCTGAGCTAGTTTAATTTTTGTCCTTTTCTCACTTAAGTGTGTTTAAATGACATGTTTTGGTTTTAATACTTTCTGATTAGCCTTAAATATGTTTTATCTCTAAACCCTAGCCCTCTCCTATAAATAGGGGTGTTTAGGGAGAGATTGGTTACTAGAAAAATTATCAAAATTTTCACAAGTTTAAGGCATTCAAAAAGACTTAGTTTCTTAGTTTTTGTGCTGAAATTCTCTCTCATTTTCTGAAGTGTTTTCAAGAACTCTCTGATTTCTTTTTCTTTTCTCCTTGCACACAAGAGCTTCATTCCTACTCATTGTTCTCTAAGGACCTTTGTAAGGGAAGAGAATTTTGCAAGAGAGAGTTTGTGGTCTTTTGACTACTAAGAGATTGCTTGTACTTGAGATTGTGGAGTTGGGTACTCTGGTGGATTTGTAACATCTTTGTGATAGTGGAAGTGGTTGGAATCCTTCTGGGGAAGGCGGGGAAGTAGAGCTGGGTGCTCGAACCTCGATAACAATTCTTGGTGTTTGCGTTTAGTTTACTTGCACTTGATTCTTACTTTACTTTCATTGCTCTTATTACTTGCTCTCTACTTTCATTGCTATATTCACTTGCTTTGTGAGATTGTTGCATCATAAATTTTAAATTGTGCATTGATTAGCATTATCACCTATTTAACCCCCCCTCTAGGTGATTTTCAAACTACTCCTAACTCTGTATATCTTTGCTCTGAAACCCCAGGGGGGTATTTATACCCTCCAGGGAAGAGGGGGCCAAGGGATAGGCCCTGGCCCAAAACGCGACCGGGGCCGCGGTCATACTGGGACCGCGCGCGCAGCGCTTCGAGCCGCGTGGTCCCGTCTGTCCCCTGTCAGGCCCTGTGCCCGGTTTCTTCTTTGCAGCCTTTGGTTTTCATAGAATCAGCTCTCTAGGTCAATGGCTATCTTTAATAGGCTTTTAATCACCAATTAAATGATGATTTAGGGTCTTCTTCTTCATTGCACACCATGGACCTAGAATCAAGCAAGCAAAGCTTTATTAGTAGAATTTAATATGAAATTAATGTGAAGATGTGATACAAATTATGCAAAATTAGAGACTAATCACACCCCTACACTTATCTTTTGCTCGTCCCGAGCAAAACAAAAAACTAAGGAATTATTACACCACTTTCGCAAGTGACGCAATTGCACTGAGCATGTGCAACAAGCCGTTAAACCTCTAAATTTTCCCTAGAGGGGGAGTTTTGTGATTAAGAAAAGGATAGTGTGGTAGATTGCGCAAATATTCAATACAAGAGAGAAGGTTTAGAGTCAACCTTAGGTGCTTGATCACTCCACAATGTATTTAAAATTATTGATGTATCCTTTCCAAATCACCGTAGTAGCACAAGCTATACGGGTCGAATTCACAAGGAGAGCTCACGATGGAAGCTTTACGGTTTAATGTGAAGATAGAAAACGAAGGTTCTTCTTTGTTTTAAAAGAATGCAAAAGAAATGGAAAAAGAAATGAAAGAATTGGTGGTTGGTTTGTACATGAAATGAAAACTATGGAAATAAAATGAAAAGAATCGAAAACAAGATTTGCTTTGGAATTAATACTAGAAGAATGAAAACTTGTAGAAGACTTTTAGATGAGAAAAGCCATGACTAGCTAACATTACTAACTTGCTAACTTACTAATCTCCGTTAGGGTGATGCTTGCCTCATGTTGATTCATCGGCATATGTTTGTCTTGCGTGTTGGTCTAGTTACTTTCCCACTTGATTGACGGGTAATCTTCTTGGACTTGTCTTGTAGCCTCATTGATGTCATAGGCCTTCAAGATAGACTTTCAATGGTGGAACCAAAAGAGTTGCCACTCAAGGGATGCTAAGGAAGAAGATACAACATTCATTAATTGAAGTAAAGAAGTTGTACAACAAATAGCATATGGTTGGTGATCCATCTCCATGTTCCATCAAGGCACTTGTTCTAAAGACAAGGCTCTAAATGAGGCACACATGAATCATATGGAGAATTACAACAAGAGATTGCCAAGCATGAAAGTAACCCATCGGGGATGAAAAAGACTCAACAATTGCAAGATGAAGTATTTGCATTCACCCAAGAGTTAGAAGTTAAGCAAGATTAGTTGTTAGCTAGTCATGTTAGAAGAATTTAGCTACTAGCCATTACAAGAAAAGAAAAGCAATTCATGAATAAGAGTGCAATGAAAGTAAAGCTTGAATGAAAGAATGCAAGTAAAGTACTAGAAAATGCTCAAGTATTGAAAGGAGATTGGATTAAACCTTACTTCACAAGTTATCACACCTTGATTTACACAAGCTTTCTCTCTCTCACAATCTCTCTTTTTGCAGAATTTCTAGGGAGGAAGAAGACTAAGAGAAATAAAACCTAGAGAAAAATCAAAATACAATCTCTTCTCTATTCTCTCCTCACTCCTCTCTCCTCTCCCCCCTTTTGCGAAGGCCCTGGTGGTGTATTTATAGTCTCAGAGAGAAGTCTCTAGAACCCAGGTTGTTGGAGAGAATCTCGGGCTCAACGCCTTGTAACTACCGCAGAATCGCGGCAGTTGCCGTGGATATGCGGCAGAATCTTGGCCGTTGAGGCCGAGATTTCTATTGCGATTTTCTCGTAGGTTGTTAGCCACGTGGACCTTCTGGAAGTCTTAGCTGGCACGTGGATATCTCCAGATCCTGGCCTCAACCTTTGGGCTCTCTTTTGGGCTTTGATTTATTTTCCTTAATTCTTGATAATTAAAGGGATTTTGGGCCTTTTCTCTATTAGAATATGGACCTGCAAAAATAGAGAGAAAAAGATTAAAAAATCACATTTTTATTTACAATATGCATGGTATGAATGTGGTAAAATATGCAAAAATGAATAACAATCACACCCCCATACCTAGCTTTTGCTCGTCCTCGAGTAAAAAAGAAAGAAAAAGAAAATCCTAACTAGATTATTACACCACTTTCGTAGGTGACACGATTGCACTGAGCACGTGCAACAAGCCGTTAAACCTCTAGGTTACCCTAGAGGAGGAGTGTTGTCTCCTGAGGGTTTTCAGCGGATTGCACCCACAAAATCCATAAAGAAAAAGAAAAGTGTTAGTGAAATTTTTGATCCATGTTTTAAAGATTCTTACTTGAGTTATAGGTTTCAGGTTACCCTAAACTTTTCATTCCTCTTATAGGCGTCTATTTGGAGTTTTGTTTTCATCTTAGGTTAAGTTTTTAGGGAAAAGATCAAAAACCGGATTTGCATCAATCCTAGGATATATACATCTATAAATATGAAGGATCTTTCTTAGACTAAGTTCATTTATTTACTAATATATATAACATTTTTTTTCTTTTTTTTCTTTTTTATATATACAATATTTATTTATTTACATTTCCTTAGCATCCTTAGGCTTTCTAATTTACCCTTGTAACGAGTCTCTTACCGATGACTCCCAAACCAGACGGTCTTAGGGCACCAGATGAGAAAACATCCCTAGGGTTCGATGACTCGAGTAAACTAGGCCACGAAGGAATTTAAGGACTTAACCACCTTTAGGCGTGATTAGCAATGCTTCTTGAGGCACGACTAACCAGCTTAATTAGTGGCTAAGTAATTATTATTTATTTATATACATATTTATTTTTATATATTTTTTTATTATATATATATATGTAAATAAAGTCACAAAGTCTATGATTAATCCTTCAATATGTTTAATGTATATATCCTAAAGAAAGAATTAAAATCTAGTAATCTTTCTTATCCTTTATTACTTAACCTAAAAATCTGACAAAACTCCTCTTTTCGACTTATAATTAGAAATCTTAGTTAAGAGCTTCCTTAATCCCTAAATTCAAGCTTGATTCTTTAAACATGGATCAAGAATTTCCTTATTTTTTTAATTTTTTTCTCTTTTTTTTATTTTTTCTAAAAGAAAAAGTAAAATCTAAAAGAAAATAGAAAATCTACTAAGAAAGATAAAATCTAAAAAGAAAATAAAACCTAAAAAGAAAATGAAAATCCTAAAAATAAAAATAAAAAGCCTAAAAAGAAAATGAAAAATCCTAGGTTAGAATCTACCCCCCCATACCTAACTCATGCATTGTCCCCAATGTATGCAAGATAAAAATGATGCATGAAATAGGTAAAGGTTTTTTTTTTATTTTTTTATTTACAAAAAGTGCAAAAAATTATTTACAAGGAATATATACAAGTGTGACCATTACCTAGGCTTTTCTTTGGTCGTTTTCCTCTGGCCCGTTTCCCATCGTTCCAGTGTGTTTGTTTGCGCGGGCTCAGTTGGGAAACGTATTGAATTATTTTCTTAGCCCTAGGTGTTTCCAGATTCAATTGTTTGTTGTTATTCATCCTCCTTCTACCACATTGTTCACTAAAAAATTCCTTGTCACCACTTTCACTTTGAATCTCATTACTTCCAATGTTAAGGAATTCCAGCTCCTCTCCATACAACTCTTCAAAACTCAGGTTAACATTTCCCATCAGAATTGTACAATCAGTTAACCGACCCCGAGTTGACTCATCCAGACACATGATCTCATCAGCGAAGAGGTCTTCAAACGATATGTCAATTGGAGGTTCTTGAATTTTATCCTCTTGGGATTCATTGAAAGTGAAAATATCCAAATCAACTTTCCCTTTGGAAAGGGTACTCGGATAACAGGATTTTCCACTTCAAGAGAATCACAAACTTGTGACTCATCTTTCCCTTTTTCCTCACAATTGTCTCTAATAAAGCTGACCTCAAATGTTTGATCTTTTGTTTTACGAGGCTGTGTGTGGAAGACATTCAGTTCATGAGTCATGTTACCAAGGTTAACCTCATTGATCCGTTCCGGCAATTGATGATGGCATTTGCAGTAGCCAGGAATGGTCGTCCCAAAATGACAGGAATTTGAGCCCTTTTATTGGAATTAGACACAAGTTGTGTCTCAAGGACTACAAAATCAACAGGATAAATGAATTCCCCAACTTTGACAAGGACATCGTGAATTTCTCCCTTGGGTCTCTTGACAGAACGATCAGCCAATTGTATGGTCATTTGGGTCGGGAGAAGATCGCCTAACCCTAATTGTTGGTACACAGACAAAGGTAAGAGATTGATGCTGGCCCCCAAATCAAGTAGTGCCCTATTGATGGTAGTCTGTCCTATGATGCATGAAATGGTGGGGCTCCCTGGGTCTTTGTATTTTACAGGAGTTGGACCAGTGAGCAACTCGCTGATGGTTGATTCTAGGAAGACTTTCTTAGGGACTTGTGTTTTCCTCTTCTTAGTGCACATTCCTTCAAGAATTTGGCATATGATGGCACTTGTTGTATGGCATCAAGAAGAGGGACATTGATTTGGACCTTGTTGAACATTTCTTTTATCTTCTCCATGTGAGCATTTGACTTGTGATTTGTAAGCCTATTTCGAAATGGTACACTAGGCTTATAAGGTTGCTCATCTACCTTTTCTTTACCCTTGGCTTTTGAAGTGGATGGCTCTGTACTAGAAGATGGTTTGTCAGAAGCTGGTTGCATTGGACAGGAGGTGTTGGCTTTGGTACTGGATGGGATGATTGACTAGAAACCTTATTGTCTATCTGTTTTCCAGATCTCAGGGTATGAATAGCATGACAATGACTTGGGCCCGTGTCTTCCACTTCATGCAAAGGAAGTGATGTTTGGGATTTGGCAATTGCTGGCTTGGAAGTATACCTTTTTGTCTCTCATTTACAGAATTAGCCAATTGCCCAATTTGGACCTGAACTTTATTCATATCCTGTTGATAGTTCTTTGTAAAGGTTTCTAACATTTTCCTCAACTCCGATATTTCTGAATTATTCTGGGGTGGATGTTGAAGATATGGAGACTGGAAATGTGTTTGGTAGTGTGGTGGGTTCTGAAAAGATTGTGATTGTGGTGGACTTTGATAATGATGAACAGTCGGTGAATTTCGATTGAAACTGGGTGGTTGAGACTGAGCATTATAAGGATGTGGAAATTGTGGCCTATGTTGCTCAGGACCAGACTGACTCCACAAAAAATTGGATGGTTTCTCCATCCCGGATTATATGTGCTGGAGTATGGATTGTTATTGGGTCTGGTAAACGCTGCATTCGTGTTCTCCTGATAAGACTGAGACTGATATAAGGGACACTCCTCAAAGATATGGTTGAGATCATGACAGTTGGTACAACCCGGTTTGACCATAGGTGTTGGGTTGACCTGATTGACAACAGAATTTTCCCTTGACTCAAGCAGTTCTATCCTCTTCATTAATTGTGTGATTTTTGCTTCAACTGCTATGGAGGATTCTATCGAGTGCATCCCGGTTCTGGAAGTAGTGGGAGTGGGTTTATCTGGACATGACTCCCACTGAATGGTTTTCTCAGTTAGGGCTTCAAAGAGATCCCACCCCTGGTGCTCATCTTTCTTCAAAAATTCCCCTTGGCACATGGATTCAAGGAGGGTTTTCGTTTGGTAATCTAGACCGTCATAGATAATCTGGCATTGACGCTATTTCTCTATGCCGTGATGAGGACATAGGGCTAGAAGGTCTTTGAAACGCTCAAAATATTTTCAGAAAGGTTCGTATGATTCCTGCTTGAATTGCATGATATTCTTTCGCATGAGGGCTGTTTTGTGGATGGGATAGAATTTCTTAAGAAAGACTTTTACAAAATCATCCCATGAAGATATGGAACTGACGGGAAGATTGTAAAGCCATTTCTTAGCAATATCCTTCAGTGCAAACGGTATGAACCTTCACCTAACAGCATCCTCGGTCAGTTGGGAATTCTCATCATTAAACATACTTCTTCAAACCCTCGAATGAAGAAATACGCGTCCTCAGACTCTAGACCATGAAATCGGGAAGTGTATTAATGAATTGCGGTTTTAGCTCGAAGTGATTTCCATTGGTTTCAGGGAGAAGAATGCATGAAGGAAGGGAGGTGCGAATCGGATAGAATCAATCTTTAAGTGAAACGTTGTTTTCCATTGTGTCAAGTGGTTGTGTAAGTGCAAGTGTAGAAATTCTAACAAGTCTCGCAGAATTTGGATCACGGAACCACTCTTGCATATACAGTCACAAACAACGTGCACCGATCACACCAGCGAAAAAGAAAAATGAAAATAACAAACAATAAAAGAAAAATCAATCCAAGCTATCTAGGATTCCTGGACCTAGACGACTCCTAATTGATTAGACTGTCCACGGGAGGTTTAGTGTAGACTTTGACCACAAGCTAATCAGCCAGGTCAGGGCAAGGGTATTGGGAGGTTTTCCGTCAAAGACGTTCCTTAATTAAGTAACCACCAACCTTCGGGCTTTCGGCCCTCAATCCCTTTCCTAGACACTGATTTTACAAAAGTCAATTTCCAACACTTTTCCCCCTTAGGATAATCTCCTAAGTGAGTCCGGATGTCCCTAGGGCCAACGTCTATCAAATTTTATTACAAGCTTGGGATTTTGAGTGCTTGGAAAATGATTTTCGGGCTAAGGAAAGGGTGATGAAATCTCCCACCTTATCTTATTTATGGGTGATGCCCTTAAAATCAATTTGGTGCAAGTGTACAGTTATAAGCAGACAAGGTTCACTCAAAGCAATTAAAATCAAACAAGGAGCGAGTCCTATTCAATATGCAATGCACACGTACCTTGCATCCAGCACTCTTCAACAGTAAAATAAAAGAATTGAAAAGACACGTGCCTAGAAATGCAAATGTCTAATCAATTTTTAACTTTGCAACCAATTTTTTACTGTTGATTATTAGCAGATATAAGGTGAAGCATACAAGAATTTAAGTATTACAGCAGCTGTATTTTGCAGAGCAAGCAACCCTGCAGAAATTTGGTCAGTAGTTCACTCCTCCTTGCCGCGGATCCGCGACTTTGGCCGTGGAATCGTGGCAATTCAGAGGGCAACTGGTCTCTGCTTTCAAGAGCAGAGGCCCAGAGCCACTTATATGTCACTGCAATGCAAATTTTCCTGTTTCTTCACCTGTAACCTGCAACAGAGAAGAAAATTCGTTTAGTTCTTCACTTGAAATCAAAAACCGTTGCTCTCCCCGGCAACGGCGCCAAAAATTTTGATTAAGAAAAGGATAGTGTGGTAGATTGCGCAAATATTCAACACAAGAGAGAAGGTTTAGAGTCAACCTTAGGTGCTTGATAACTCCACAATGTATTTAAAATGATTGATGTATCCTTTCCAAATCACTGTAGTAGCACAAGCTATACGGGTCGAATCCACAAGGAGAGCTCACGATGGAAGCTTTACGGTTTAATGTGAAGATAGAAAACGAAGGTTCTTCTTTGTTTTAAAAGAATGCAAAAGACATGAAAAAAGAAATGAAAGAATTGGTGGTTGGTTTGTACATGAAATGAAAACTATGGAAATAAAATGAAAAGAATCGAAAACAAGATTTGCTTTGGAATTAATACTAGAAGAATGAAAACTTGTAGAAGACTTTTAGATGAGAAAAGCCATGACTAGGTAACATTACTAACTTGCTAACTTACTAATCTCCGTTAGGGTGATGCTTGCCTCATGTTGATTCATCGGCATATGTTTGTCTTGCGTGTTGGTCTAGTTACTTTCCCACTTGATTGACGGATAATCTTCTTGGACTTGTCTTGTAGCCTCATTGATGTCATAGGCCTTCAAGATAGACTTTCAATGGTGGAATCAAAAGAGTTGCCACTCAAGGGATGCTAAGGAAGAAGATACAACATTCATTAATTGAAGTAAAGAAGTTGTACAACAAATAGCATATGGTTGGTGATCCATCTCCATGTTCCATCAAGGCACTTGTTCTAAAGACAAGGCTCTAAATGTGGCACACATGAATCATATGGAGAATTACAACAAGAGATTGCCAAGCATGAAAGTAACCCATCGGGGATGAAAAAGACTCAACAATTGCAAGATGAAGTATTTGCATTCACCCAAGAGTTAGAAGTTAAGCAAGATTAGTTGTTAGCTAGTCATGTTAGAAGAATTTAGCTACTAGCCATTATAAGAAAAGAAAAGCAATTCATGAATAAGAGTGCAATGAAAGTAAAGCTTGAATGAAAGAATGCAAGTAAAGTACTAGAAAATTCTCAAGTAGAGAAAGGAGATTGGATTAAACCTTGCTTCACAAGTTGTCACACCTTGATTTACACAAGCTTTCTCTCTCTCACCATCTCTCTTTTTGCAGAATTTCTAGGGAGGAAGAAGACTAAGAGAAATAAACCTAGAGAAAAATCAAAATACAATCTCTTCTCTATTCTCTCCTCACTCCTCTCTCCTCTCCCCCTTTTGCGAAGGCCCTGGTGGTGTATTTATAGCCTCAGAGAGAAGTCTCTAGAACCCAGGTTGTTGGAGAGAATCTCGGGCTCAACGGCCTTGTAACTGCCGCAGAATCGCGACAGTTGCCGTGGATATGCGGCAGAATCTTGGCCGTTGAGGCCGAGATTTCTGTTCCGATTTTCTCGTAGGTTGTTAGCCACGTGGACCTTCTGGAAGTCTGAGCTGGCGCGTGGATATCTCCAGATCCTGGCCTCAACCTTTGGGCTCTCTTTTGGGCTTTGATTTATTTTCCTTTAATTCTTGATAATTAAAGGGATTTTGGGCCTTTTCTCTATTAGAATATGGACCTGCAAAAATAGAGAGAAAAAGATTAAAAAATCACATTTTTATTTACAATATGTATGGTATGGATGTGGTAAATATGCAAAAATGAATAATTTTGTCTCCTGAGGGTTTTCAGTAGATTACACCCACAAAATCCATAAAGAATGTGACTACCCGATCCTGCGGGTACGGGGACGCCACTGCGACATATATACGCAGGTCAGAAATACCGTTACGTATATACGCTAAGCATCAGTACAGGCAAGAATCAGAGATGGAAGCACAGTGGTAACATATATTCCAACAGAAATAGCGCAAGTACATGGTTATCATAAAGAATAATACGACATTACATGAATGTTACATCACCAGAAAATATAAAAGTACATAATACATGAAGAGATATACAAAAACAGAGAGGGGCTCACGAGTAGCAATAGGGCCTCGGGAGCCAAATGGGAGAGGTACTGGGAGGAAGAGCTATGACGACGTCCAAGTTTCTGCTACATTCTGACCACCACGGGAGGATCCGCTGCGCACTCTGATTAGCTCCAGCCAAGCCACCAAGGTCCAGACTCCAGGATCTGGATAAGAGAATCCAGGGTTGTTAGCAACCCCAGCGAGTACATATAATAAAGCCAGGTGGCATGCATAACAGATACATGTGTACAGGAAATGTGTATCGTGAATATAAGCATATATGAATATGAAATAAGACAGTCACTAAATAACTACAGGAAAATCAGTTATATAAGTTCACATTACCGATCTGTGAGATTAGTACGTCGAAGGAATAATCCAAACAAGGAAACCCTCATATATATACGATGTACATCACGTCACTGTAATCTGAGTTTATATAACCTGACTTTGCCTTCACAATATAATAATGAAACAGTATGAAAGCAATTAAGTAATCCTACAAGGTAGCACATGTCTAAGTGGTGAGCAGTATAAACCAAGAGTATAGCTAGTCATATATCAGGAGCATGTTATTATTAATTATTAAGACTCATCTGATTTGTATACATCGGTATGTGTCCCATCCCACATACCTCAACATACAGACCGAGGAGTAAGTTATTGGAAACTGATGGGGAACGACGAACCATGTTTAGAATGGGTCTCGTACATGCCCGGGACAACGGTCAAGGAGTATCCGGTACTGAGCCGGAACGTACCGCTAGGTACCGGGACTTATGGTACGCCCGAACAGGAATAGGATGTCACCCTCCCACAGGAATAGGCCCAGGGGCTTATGGTTCACCCGACAGGCAAGGGAGTAGGGGTGCCAATACACCCTACGGAAACATCTGGTGGCCTCCAGGTCGAATCCAAGTATATGGCCGCGCGACACTATTAGACCATCATAAACATAGAGATTATATCGATACTCATCAGTTTCCCCCATCTCGGTGTAAGTTGTCTAATTATTATAATCTGTCTGGTAATAATGTCCACAGAGTATTCATAGTAATCTATATTCATAGTTATCCTATTACGGGGGTCAAACAGGAGTATATTATCATGAGCAATGTCAGGAGCCTCCCTATTTTAGGGGTCCAAGTATACAGGAGCACAGGAGTTCAGGGTACCAAATGTCTGGTAATAATAATATAATAACCATGTCAACTCCATGTAAAAGTGATAGTCATGAATATGTCGTATAATACAGGTGTCAGGGGTAGTAGTGTCCGGTCAAGGGTCACAATGTCAGGTCCAGGTATTTGTACCACATAAAAGCGTATCATATACCGGGTGTTAGGGTCAGGTGTCAAGTATGACATATCAAGTACCGGGTCTATATATCGAGTGCCAGTGTCATAAATCATATATCGAGTGTAACATGCCAAGTGTCGGTGTCAGATGTCACATGTCAAGTATAGTATGGCAAATATCCGGTGTCAGATGTCACGTGTCAAGTATAGCATGCAAATATCCGGTGTCAGATATCACGTGTCAAGTATAGCATGCAAATATCGGTATCAAATATAGCATGGCAATAATCGGTGTCAAATATAGCATGACAAATACCGGTGTCAAATATAGCATGGCAATAATCGGTGTCAAATATAGCATGGCAAATACCGGTGTCAAATATAGCATAGCAAATACCAGTGTCAAATATAGCATGGCAATTATGTATTAAAAATTACAATAGCAAGTGTTAGGCATATTAAAATATCCACATGTCAATATCATGTTATAAATATAAGGGTAATTATTTTAAATTAATAATAAGTACTCGCCTGAAATCGGGGTGAAATACCGGTTAAAAATTTGGGAAATTGGCGATCCGCACGAGAAATCCACTAGCCCGTAGTTGTATATTAAATATATAATTATAAATATTTATATAAATATTAGAGAGGGAATGAGAGAGGAGAGAGAGGAGAGAGAAAGTTGTAGGAAGAAGAGAGAGAAAATAAGGTGTTTTTAAAAGGAAAATATGAGTTAAAATGAAAGGGGTAGGTTTGTAAATATAGTGAAGTAATAAGGGAATGAGGGGAGGGGTATTTTTGGAATGAGGAAAATATGAGTGTTTATTTAGGGAATGAAAGAAAATTTGAAATGAAAGAAAGAAAGAAAGAAAAGAAGAAAGAAAGAAAGAAAGAAAGAAAAAGAAGAAGGAGGGGAGGGGTGGTCGGTCGGCCGGCCGTCGGCGGCACGCCGCCGGCGGTGGTGGGGCGCACGCACGCCTCCCCAAGGGGAGGGGAGGTGGTGTGGGGGTTATTGTTGTTGGTTGTTGTTTTTGTGGTGGGGTGGAAGATGGTGGTGGTGGTGGTTGTGGTGGTTGTGGTGATGATTGGAGGTGGTGGGGAGTAGAGGAGGAGGAGGAGATGATGTTGGGTTGGTTGGAGTGGGGAATTTGGTGGAGGGGATGGTGAATTTTGGAGAAGAAAGGGTGGTAATGGAGGTGGGTTTTGGTGAAATTGGTGGTGGTGGGAGGTTGTTGGAGGTTGAAGGAGATGGTGGTGTGAAGAGGAGGAGTTGAGGAGTTGGTTGGTGGCCTAGGAGTGGCCGGCGACGGTGGTGGTGAAGGCGGAGGCGGCGGCCATGAGAGGATGCGTGAGTGGGTTATGTGGTTTGAAGGAGATGGAGTTTAATTTGGATTTTCTTTGGAAATGAATGGTGGTGTTGGTGTTTTAATAGAGGATGAGAGGAATGGATTGATGGTTAGGGAAGGGGTTGATAAGGCTGCGGCAGCAGCCCTACTGCTATCGCGGCAGCGGGTGGCTTGGCAAGGATCAAGCCGTTAATTGTGGGGGAGAAAATCAAGGGTGAAAAAGAAAAAGAAAGAAAAGAAAGAAAATTAAAAAATAAGAAAAAAAAGAAAATAAAATAGTTTAAAAATTTTATTATTAACTAATTTATTTATTATAATTTTTGGAATATAAAGTAGGGGAGTAGAGGAGGAAAAGCAAGAAAAGAAATCGCCGGTAAAAATATATTATTTAAATAAGGCGAAAATTTGACTGTTTCAGAAACGTTCCGAAAAATTCTCAAAAATAGAAAATATTATTCTAAAATATAAGGTGAAATAAGTTTTGAGAAATTTGATGTAGTTTTCAAATTAAAAATCTTGAAATCTTCCGACGATACCGGCCGACACCAGAATCGGTCAAATTTTGATAAATTTAGAAAAAAATTCCAAAAATTTTATTTAGATAGAAATGAAATTCTAAGAAGTACTGTGAAAGCCGTTTTTAAAATTCAAACCCGTTTGAAAACTAAAAATTTGGGAATCAGTCAGCGATGCCCACCGACAACGGTTTGGAGATTTTGCAGAAAAATTTCAAAAAATTCCAGAAAATCATGAAAAATATAAAATATTAGAAAAAAGTCTCTGAAACTGAAATCGGTCAAATCGGACTAATAGGAAGTCAAATCGGCCTACTAGCTGGTATCGGGTTCCCGATCCAGGTCAGGGCTTACTCTAGATCTGAGAATCCAGATCCGATACTTAATAATATAAGTAATCACAACCAAGAACACATACAGGAAGAAAATTGAATAATATAGTCGAAAAAATTTTGGGACACGAATCTGGGTACGTATCCCGGGAACGGGGTGCTACAAAGAAAGAAATCAAATGTTAGTATTTTGAAGATGCTTTTTGAAATAGAGAAAAGTTTTGAAGTATTTTTGCGAAAATATAAGTGATCCAAGGTCAAGGTTAACCAGAAATTATTTTTCTTAAACTAAGTCAAAATGCAAAAAATCTTGTTATAAATTAAATGTAAGAATTTAAAATTGAATTGACTCTTTGATCTTTCAAAAAACTCTTAGAAAAATATGCACTTTGTGAATAATGAAAGCTTTGGGATATCGACTGTAACTTTCATACCATTTATTTATATTGTATTTATTTATTTTTTTTTTTCTTTTTTTCTTCCCTTAGTTTTCTTAGGCTTTGTTATTACCCATACAGTGAGCCTTTAGCCGGTGACTCCCAAACCAGATGGTATGAGGCACCAGATTGTTTGGTCCCCAAGATATTGATAAATGCGGAACTATCTCTGTTGGCAACAATGATCTAAAATACACAAGTCAACATAACACTAAAACAAGAAGGATTAATCGTTAATCAAAGAAGTAACTTGCAAAAAGGAAATCAAATCTCAGAAAATGCACAAACGCAAACAAGAGAGATTTATCCTGATTCGGTCCTTGTGACTTACATCCAGTCCCCAAGCCACCCGCTTGAGATTTTCCTTTAACTGACTTTGCAACCCAAAATCAATACACTATGCACACCACTTGACAAATTCCCTTCGCCAAATGTGTACACCTTCTCTTCCACCAAGAGAACACCTTCTCTTCCACCAAGAGAATACCTTTCACCTTGTACAACTGCCTCTACAACCAAGAAGCCTCCCGTGTACAATGATTTGCTTTGAGAATTACAATACTTTTCCTATAGCCTTGGTACTGAATGTGTATGTGGACAAGGTTCAGTATAGGAAACAAGAACTTCAGAGAATCTTCACAATGGAAATGTCTTTTGGTGAAGAACTGAAGTGGGAAAAACAGTTTTCAGGATTTCAGATTTTTGGCTTTGGAAAACTGATAAAAACTATTGGTAATTTCCCTTTGGTATAACTTCCCTATTTATAGCTGAAGACTAGGGTTAGTTAGGGAGTTATAGGAGCAATTCAAATGATAGGGACGTTTGAATTCGTTGCACAAAAGACCAACAGTCAGAAACTGTCCAACAGTCAGAACTGCCTATTAGTCGACTTGGGTTCTGAGTTAGTCGACTAGACTAGGCAAAATTTCCATTATTAGTCGACTAGGTTTAGCTATTAGTCGACTTGGTCAAGTGTCGGTTGACAGACAGGTTTCTGGATAACTACTTCAAGTTGACTGCAACTGTTTATAAGTCGACTGGATCAACTGTTAGTCGACTTGGTGACATGGGTTAGTCGACTAGAAAATGTATTAGTCGACTATAGTTGACTGTTTGGTCGACTAATACACAAACAGAGAGTTGGTGTTTCAGGACACAGGATTAGTCGACTTAGGTAACTGGGTTAGTCTACTACATCAAGGATTAGTCGACTTATAATAGACATCAAGTCAACTAATGGACCAATGAAGTGGGTGTTTGTGTCAAGGCTTTTACATGCTATTTCAACTTTACAAACCACACTCTATCAACTCTCCTTGGCACATCTTGATCATGTAGGACTCTTGATTCGTCATGTGTTAGAGCTCCAAATGAATTTGATCTTCATAAACGTCTTCATCGAAATATGTTCCAACATTCTCCCCCTTTTTGATGATGACGCTTTGTGTGCACAAGTCCTCCCCCTGCAGAAGATATGTTATATTTCCTCCCCTGCAGAAATTGGGTTATAACAAATAGAGAAATACTTTGTTCTCCCCCTGCAACAAATATATTAGTACATATATATATAATTGTTATTTATCAATTTTTATATGGTACCTGCAAGATAAACGTTAGATGGTACCAAACATAAAAGATCATATTAACCTTTAGGACTCCAAATCTATTTAGAATTTGGTTTCCACCTGTTAATATACACATAGTTGCAAGAATCACATATATCATGAATGTATGATGCAATATATGTATTTTTATCGTGAAAATTTAAGTTCTTAGGAATCCATATAAACTAATTTTCTTAGGCTTTCTTTTTACAAAAGAACTATATGGATTACTATAACATGAAGATTTGCAATAAATCCAATACCATGATTATCATGTGACAATTTTTGAAAAGATAATAAATCATTCAAATTTTCTTTTCCTTTATTAAACTTAGTCACATTTTGCAAAAGATCTTCATATTTATTTTTGAAAACTAACATGTCTTTATCCAATATAGAAATCCTTTCATTCAAAGACTTAGTTTCCTTTTTCAGAAAAATGTTCTCTTTTATAAATTTCTCATTTTCAATATTCAAAGATGATATGACTTTTTCAAACTCATCTTGTTGTTGAGAATTTATAGATGAACATTGTAATGCATAACATGAATTTTCCTTTAAAAGTTTCTCATTTTCTTTTGACAAAACTTTGTATTTCAGTTTTTCATTTTCAGATCAAGAAATAATTCATGGAAAGCATCAGAGAGTTCAGAATATGATACCTCATCATCTTCGAGTGCCATGTAACATAGGTTGACACGTTCAGTGGATTCTTCTTCATCAGATGAAGATGAATCACTGTATTCTGATGATGCTTCGTAGTTCTTCTTCTTTCTGAACTTCTTATCTTGTACTTATCTTTCTTCTTAAGTAAAGGACAATCCATCTGCATATGACCTGGTTTATCACAATTAAAGCATTTGAATTTACCTTACTTTAGAAATTTCCTAAATTTCTTTGAGAGCATTGCCATCTCCTCTTCGTCATCATTGTCCGTGTCGGAAGATGCATGGAAGGCGAGTTCTTTCTTCTTTGAACGGTGTTGTCGTTCGTCCTTCTTCCTTTCTTCTAATTGCACTTCATATGCCATTAGATTACCGATTAGGTTTTCTAATGTCATAGTTGAGAGATCATTTGCCTCTTCAATGGCGGTTGTCTTCTTCTCCCATTCTGGTGTGAGTGCACGAAGGATCTTTCGAACTCTTTCAACTTGGGTGTAGTCCTTTCCAAGGGATGCTAATGTATTGGTGATATCGGTAAATCTTGTAACCATCTCGGATATGGTTTCATTCTCCTCCATTTTGAATAACTCAAACCTGTGGACAAGAACAGATATTTTAGATTCCTTAACTTTATTAGTGCCTTCGTGTGTTACCTGAAGAGTATGCCATATTTGATGTGCAGAAGTTGCTGTTGAAACACGGTTGAACTCTTCTTTGGTTAGGGCACAGAATAGAGCATTCATCGCTTTGGCGTCAAGGTTCGCATTCTTCTTTTGATCTTCACTCCAAGCGTTATAGTTGGTTGTGGGCTTGGTGTACGATGCTTCTACGATGTTCCAAAGGTCGTAGTTGAGCGATTGCAAGTAGATCTTCATTCTACACTTCCAATAGTTGTAGTTGGATCCGTCAAATAGCGGTAGTCGTTGTGTAGAATGTCCTTCTTTGAATTGGGATGAGGGAAACTCCGTTGCCATCTTTCTTGTTGACTTGTACCTGCTCTGATACCAAATGTTGGTCCCCGAGATATTGATAAATGCGGAACTATCTCTGTTGGCAAAAATGATCTAAAATACACAAGTCAACATAACACTAAAACAAGAAGGATTAAACGTTAATCAAAGAAGTAACTTGCAAAAAGGAAATCAAATCTCAGAAAATGCACAAACGCAAACAAGAGAGATTTATCCTGATTCGGTCCTTGTGACCTACATCCAGTCTCCAAGCCACCCGCTTGAGATTTTCCTTTAACTTGACTTTGCAACCCAAAATCAATACACCATGCACACCACTTGACAAATCCCCTTCGCCAAATGTGTACACCTTCTCTTCCACCAAGAGAACACCTTCTCTTCCACCAAGAGAATACCTTTCACCTTGTACAACTGCCTCTACAACCAAGAAGCCTCCCGTGTACAATAATTTGCTTTGAGAATTATAATACTTTTCCTATAGCCTTGGTATGAATGTGTATGTGGACAAGGTTCAGTATAGGAAACAAGAACTTCAGAGAATCTTCACAATGGAAATGTTTTGGTGAAAGAACTGAAGTGGGAAAAACAGTTTTCAGGATTTCAGATTTTTGGCTTTGAAAACTGATAAAAACTCTTGGTAATTAGCCTTTGGTATAACTTTCCTATTTATAGCTGAAGACTAGGGTTAGTTAGGGAGTCATAGGAGCAATTCAAATGATAGGGACGTTTGAATTCGTTGCACAAAAGACCAACAGTCAGAAACTGTCTAACAGTCAGAACTGCCTATTAGTCGACTTGGGTTCTGAGTTAGTCGACTAGACTAGGCAAAATTTCCATTATTAGTCGACTAGGTTTAGCTATTAGTCGACTGGTCAAGTGTCGGTTGACAGACAGGTTTCTGGATAACTACTTCAAGTCGACCGCAACTGTTTATAAGTCGACTGGATCAACTGTTAGTCGACTTGGTGACATGGGTTAGTCGACTAGAAAATGTATTAGTCGACTATAGTTGACTGTTTGGTCGACTAATACACAAACAGAGAGTTGGTCTGTTTCAGGACACAGGATTAGTCGACTTAGGTAACTGGGTTAGTCGACTACATCAAGGATTAGTCGACTTATAATAGACATCAAGTCGACTAATGGACCAATGAAGTGTGTGTTTGTGTCAAGGCTTTTACATGCTATTTCAACTTTACAAACCACACTCTATCAACTCTCCTTGGCACATCTTGATCATGTAGGACTCTTGATTCGTCATGTGTTAGAGCTCCAAATGAATTTGATCTTCACAAACGTCTTCATCGAAATATGTTCCAACACTGATGAGAAAACATCCCTCGGACTTAAGGACTCGAGTAAACAAGGCCACAAAACTAAAGGGGATTATTTTGTTTTTGTTCACCGTTTTAGGTATGAATAATCATGCTTCCTGAGACATAATACCCAACTACAATAAGTGATTTTTATTTATCATAAATATATTTTTTTAATATATATTTTTTATGGTATTTTTAGTCTTTGTTTCAATCCAAAAAATTATGTAAGTGTGGAGTGCATAAATCTAAGGCAAAAAATTCAAGATCAAATTATCTTTTCAATTTTACTTTCTTATCCTAAAATTTAAACAAGATCTATTATTTTGACTCAATTTAAAATTTATAATTTGAGGTCGTCCTAATTCCTAAGATAATCTTAATTTTCTTAAAAATGGATCAAAACTATTTCTCTTATTCAAAAAGTTTTATAAAAAGAAAAGAAAAGAGTTTTTTTAAATTTTTATTTAAAAAGAAGTGTAAAAGAAAGAAAATGTAAAACTAACTATGTTAGTAAACCCTCCCCCACACTTATCTCATGCATGGTCCTCAATGCATCATGAATGTGTAAATACATAAAACAAATGGAGAGGGAAGGAAGATTACCTCAAGGGGTGGCTCCGATGGTGGTCTGATTGGGCCAAGCGTTGCTACCCAATCAAAATAGCGTAGATCGTGCAGGAACCCACCAATGACCTCTTTAATATGACCCAATAAAATGTTGAGTGAATGAATGATCTTATTTAAAAAATCATCCCCATCTAATTTTCAATTTTCAAAAATAATTATTGAGTCATTTTTGTCAACATTCTTGTCCAATAATGAAGTGTGATTTTGGAAGATGATGGATTTGGACTTAAAGGAATCAGGAATAAAACCAATACCGACTCGGAAATTTGGCTCAGATCAAGTCGAGAGTCAACGATGAGAGTCGAAATTGTTCAAAAACAGGGTCCAAACCAAAGAAGTAATATTCACACACTTTCCCCAACAATGAAGTGTGATCATAAAAGATTGGTGATTCCATTTCACGTTGTACTGGGACAGAATTCAATGTTGACTCTGGAAAAAATCTGGTAAAGATACCGGAGTCATTATTGAATCAAAAGTGAAATGGAATTATTAACATGAGGTCAGGATCACATTCAGGTTCGATTTCAATTTCAGGAATGGGATGACTTGCCAGAATGTCCAGGCGACTTTCATAACTTGGAGTTTGGTCAAGTTCAAATGTGTGTTCTAAAATTGAATCTGAATTTCCAAAATGACATGATTCATGGGTCCAATCAGTAGAGTTAGGGATATAAGGATCAGTTAAAGGTTGACAAGAAAGATTTTTCTCACTCTCATTGATCAATTCGCTCATAAGTGCATCTAATCTACTGATAGGCCTGGTAATAGAATTTGGATTTGGAATCATGTCTACCATACTTGTTGCAATTGGTTCTTGAAAAAATGAGTATGAAAGTTGATTTTGGAAATTGTGGTGAATTTGTGAGTCCATCGGATTTTGATCGGGCTCACACAAGGGTTCCATACTCAAGTCCAGTATTGATGGTTGTTCATTATGAATTGGTGAGACTGGAAAAGATGAGTAGGACTTTTGAAAATTTAATTTAGATGAGGAGTCCAACATGTTTTGCATTCTATCACAAAAGACTCCCAAACGCTTTTCTAGCTCAGATTCTTCTTCAATTGGATGCTCTAGAAAAGGAGGATGTGGAGTTTGATGTGGGAAGGATTGTGAATTGAGCAAATTTTGCATTTGTAGTAGGGACTCTTCCATACTCCTTTCAATGATGATTTTTCTTCGGTTGGTAGTTCAGGAAAAGGAGTATATGAATCAAAATTGGGGAATGAATATTGTGAAAATTGTGGACAAGGTGGTTGAAAATTTGACTCGGGGTAGGTGAATCCCCATGAACTCTGTAAAGAGTTGAAATTATTTTGAAAATCTTGATTATAGGATTGGAGATATGGGTCATATTGAGTCGGATAATCCTAACTCGGCATATATTGTTGGTTCATGTTGTACATAGCCGGGTTGGAGTCATCCGAGTCAAATGAGGTCGGAGTGAAATATAGATTCATATTTGGATTGAAAGAATTATTGTTGTTAAAATCCATTTCACAATATACAAAAAAAAAAGAAAACAAAACAATCAAACAACAAAGAAAAAGAAAAAGAAAACAAGCCTATGCTAGTGTTGACTCAGACCCAGACGACTCCTAACTGGTTAGACTGTCCACAGGGGTCTATTGTTGGAAGCTGACCACGAGTTAATCGGCCAGGTAGGGGCAAGATCAGTGGGAGGTATCCGTGCCAAAGCAACGGGCCTAATTATGCCAAACCACTGTTCTTCGAGGTTTCACCTCTCAATCCCCAACCTTAGACACCGATTTAGCAAGAGTGAAATTCTAACAATTTTCCCTTAGGTTAATCTCCTAAATGAGTCCGAGATGTCCCTAGGGGCCAACGTCTAGCAATTTTATTAGGCTTTGGTTGTGTGAGTGGGAAGGTGATTTTTGGGCTAAGGGAGGGTAATAACTTTCCCACCTTATGTTGTATTGGGTGTTGCCCTTAAGTTAAATTTGTGCAAGTGTGCAATATAGACAAGATGAACACAAAAAAGCGAGTAAATCATGAAAGTGTTTGTCCTAACTATATGCAATGCTATATGTACACCTCTTATCAGTATCACAACAACATAAGAATAAATACAGCATATTGGAATAAAAATTGACACGTGCCTAGGTGCGAATGTCTAAACCGTTTTAAAGCATCCAATTTCTGTATTTTAGTTCTTACAATTATTTACAGTGCACAGGTAATAGAAACAAAAATTAGCAGCAGGATATAAAAATATACAAGAATTACCCAACCACACTTAAGCAAGTGTGGACTTCTGCAATGCTAAAACTTTAACCTGCACACCAAAAAAATAAAGAAGAAAAGTTAACAAAAAGTTGAAATCAAACCGTTCCATCCCCGGCAACGGCGCCAAAATTTGATCGAGGGAAAATCGTGCACAAAAAGTGTATGTTTTGAAGTTAAGATTTAAAGTGTGTGTGCTTTGGCTTCCTCGATACTTCATTATACCATAGAGGCTAAAACGAGTGGAATCCACAATGACGGGAGGCGATAGAAGCTTTACCGGTTGATTCGCGTGTTTATTAAAGATTCTTCAAAGTTTTAAAGAATGAAAAGAAAAGAAAAGAAAGAATTGAAAGAGAGGTACAGTGAAATACGAAGAAGTGGGAAAACATAGAAATAATGGTATTTGTAGTTTTGGTATATTCCTAAAACAAGTGAAAGAGAAAGAAAACTCATGGCTGCTAACTACTAATGGCTCCACCAACATGCTAACCCTTAGTGATAGTTGCCTCATATGTATCATTGGCCATCACTAGTCCTTGGTTCAAGAGCGATTCAAAGCATGACCCATATGTAACTCATCACAACCCAACTCAACAAACAAGTGCAAGCTACACTTAAATCATCAAAACCCAATAAGAGCAAGCATGAAGTAAAGTAATGTAAGCTTGTTAGTGGTTAGGAAGTTAGAGTGTTAGATCATCATCATGAGCCATCAATGGCTCTTGCAAAAGCAAGGCCAAACGAGGCTATTAGATTCATGTGGATTATCATAAAAGAAGTTAGTAAGTTGGTAGTTAGTAGTTAGTTGCCATGAGAGAAAAGACTAGCTACACATGTAAAAGAGATTAGAGAGAAGAACAAAGATAAAGTAAGAGAGCACCTTTCATAGATTGTCACCTTATTACAAGCACTCTTGCTTCCCAACATGTACCACCTCTCTCCCTATTATAAGATCTACAAATGAAAAATATAATGGGGAAGAAGAAGAACTAACCTAAACTAAACTACCTAAATTACAACATGGAATGAAAACTACTCCTAATGTATATCTTTGCTCTGAAACCCCAGGGGGCTATTTATAGCCACCAGGGAAGAGGGGGGCCAGGGGACAGGCCCTGGCCCAAAATGCGCTGGGGCCGCGACTGGGGCCGCGCGCGCGGCGCTTCGAGCGCGCGGGTCGTCTGTCCCCTGTCAGGCCTGTGCCCGGTTTCTTCTTTGCAGCCCTGGTTTTTACAGAATCAGCTCTTAGTCAATGGCTATTTTTTAGGCTTTTAATCACTATTAGATAGTGATTTAGGGTCTTCTTCTTTATTGCACACCATGGACCTAGAATCAAGTAAGCAAAGCTTTATTAGCAGAATTTAATATGAAATTAATGTGAAGATGTGATACAAATTTTGTAAATTAGTGACTAATCATCAGACCAGGCCTGGGCCGGGTCTGTGCACAGTATAGACCCAGTCCAGGTTGTGTGCATAGACCCGGGTTCGGGTCTGTAAAACAGACCCGAACCCTGCTCCTATTAAAAAAAATCAGAAAAGAAAAGAGAGAAAGAAAAAAGAAATAAAAAGAAATAAAATTCAAAAATATTACTATAGTAATAATACTGTAGCAAACCCAAATCTAGACTCAGATTTGGACCCAATACTATTGCAGACCCGTTACTGTAGCAACAAACCCGTTATGAATTATTAATTGATTTTACGCTTAAATAAATTCAGAAAAATTCAAAAAATGCAGAAAAATTCCAAATTTTTTTTTGTAAAATTAGAAACTGAAATATGAATCTGTAAAAATTTTTTTGTAGTCATATCACTTAGAATAGCTCAAAATTAAATATTTCTTATAATTATTATTTAATTGAATGTAGATTACAGAGAGTTAATTTGCCAATTATATATTCAGATCCTTGACAATCTCAGGTGAGTGTTTTTAACTATTTTACATGGTTATATTTTTTCAGTGCAAAATTTTATTATTTATGCATTTATTTATTTAAAAGCAATTGTTTAATTATTAATTAGAATTTCAAGCATGTAAAATAGTTGGAAAATTGTAATATTTAGGGAATAATTTTAGTGATATGTTTTGCTCTGAAATATTTATATCCTGCATGTAAGCATTTATATGTTGTAGATGAATTTATAAATTTTGAAAATAATATCGTGGAATTATTAAATGATTTTTTTTGAAAAATGGATTAAAATAATTATTAATAGAAAAATTCCAAAATTAGATAAATTATCTTAAATATTAATTGGATAAACTTATGATATTTGAATGGTTATGCATGTATATCACATGAAATTAAAGAATTTGTGTTACCAAAATTATTGAAAAAATACTGTATTATGTATACATGAATATACACATTGATATTGATTGAGTCCAGTTATTTAGGTAACATTGACATATAAATACTCTTTGGGTGGAGAAATTGATAGAGGAGACAGTATCAGTATTTTGGATGGACTAGGATATAGGTTGCACAATCAAAATGAGGGTCCACTGTAGGGTTGCGGAGATGACTAGCATCCATCTGATATTACTATTGTTATTGTTACTGTTACTGAGTAGTCGCGGTACGAGCCTGGTTCAGTGCCAGGCAGCTGGGGCCATGGTCCCGAGTATGTACGAGACACACCTAAAGCACAGAACCCGTCTCCATCTATCAATTTCAAATAACAACATTCAATAATATACTTCTGATGATAAATTATAGTATATAAAATATAATAAGTATGTAAATGTTTAAATGTACCATATATCACACTCATGCATATTATTTCCTATCTTCCAATGTAATGCATGTTATGATATTAACGATGTCTTGAGTTCTATATATGTACATGTTATTTCATCCTTCCCTTTTTTTTACCACTCACTAGGTTGCTTATTGACGACCCTAAGTTTGCTTGCTCAGATCAGGTTCAAAAGCACCTCAGGACTAGGAGTACTTCGAGCACGTGGCAGACTTCAGGGCTAGTGTTTCATCCAGTTTTAGTTGTGAGGATCTTATGTTTTATTTATTTTGTTTTCCTTAATGTAAAATGTAGAATTTTGTGACATTTTGTACTTGTATAGTAAAGCTGGAATATGTAATAACTTTAGTGTATTGAACTTTCATGTTTTGAGGCTTAGTGTATATTAATACGTCGCCGGCTCTCGTCGTGTACCTGCTGAATCGTGTATTTTTGTTAGTGGGGCGTGACAATGTCTCTTTGATGCTGGATAGACACGTGACTTGATCTTGCAAGGGTCAAAAACTGAACACTACAGATGCCCACTTTGCTTCCCTCTCTTTAGAGGAGTCGGGGATTTTCACTCGGGAGTTATAGTTCCGGGAACTCTGAGAGAAGGGATCAAACTTTGGGATCTGGTCGAGTTATTACTATCGGTTTAGTTTTTGTCCTGTAGTGGTATGCCTCTATAGGCTGGCAAAGTCTTAAATGCGCATCCCATCTGCTGCAAACATCGGTCAGTTAACCATAACTTTTGAAAACTCATGACATCTGAGGAGGGTGTGGCATATCCAGCATGACAATTCAGATCTGAACCATCGCGACACGTGTATGCTGCGGACCGAGTGGCTCTTCGTCTTCTTAGGTATTGAAATTCTGAACGGTTGACACTTGAACTTCCTTCTCCTCTATAAATAGGGCAGACTTTCACGGGGAGCCAGTTTGCTTCTTGAAATTCCCTTACTTCTAAGATTTCATATTTGTTATGTAGGTGGAGACGTCACTTTCTTCTTTGTTCGGTTGAGGAAGAAAGAGGAAGAGGATGGAGATCATTGCTGCGCTCCTGAAGTTCAGGAGTTTGTTTGTCAAGGGGCTTCAGTTTTTGCAATGGGCCCGTCAAGAAGCTTCAGATTTCACAACGAGGTCCTGCTGTCTGGAAAGACATAGAATATTCTTGCTTCTACTGATCTGGACATCAGGCCTCTGACCAAATCAGATCGGGCAGGAGTTGGGGCTTGATGTTCCTTCCTTCCTTGGAGCATTATGGAGAAGGGAGCATATGCGTGCTTGATGGCATTTTGATCCTTGGTACTGGCCGTCCATACTCCTTTTCGATGGCTCTGCCTTGCCTGCCACCTCGTGAGTTCATCTTCAGAGTTACATTCTTGGCATCAGTATCATCTTCGCCTTGTAGACTTCAGTCTACACTTTGAGGCGCGATCTCCTTGCTGGTGTCTTCCTGAGAGTTCTCAACTCTTACCCTTTCGGCAATGGCAGATAGTTTGTTTAGGAACCCTCTCCTGGACGTTGTTGGGGACGCGTGCGAGAGCGTATCAGATTTTTCTCATATATATGTAACAGATCTTGTATTACACTTGTCAGATGTAATCGACAAACTTTATAATAAAGCAATGAATTAAAATGAAAGTATTGTTCGGATCTTGCCTTGTCTGTGCTTGTAATTGGCTTGTTGTTGTGTCTCCTCGAGGAGCTGTTTTGTCCTAAGTGTTTGAACTGATTGTAGTTCCTGAAAGTAAACCTAGGGGGGTGAATAGGTGTAGTGCTAATCTATATGACAAATAATGCGGAATTAAAAACTAATATACTAGATGATGAACGGTGACTCAAAATAAGAAGTGAAGCTAGATTCCTGTGAAGGGCACTAGAACTTCACCTCTATATTTCCTCTAGATTAGGAGTTGAGCTGCTCAATTGCCTTCCTATTGAAATGAGTGAAACCGACAAGTATGAATGAGGAATGTAATACAATCAATGAGTAACAAATGCAATAGATGCAAATACACAAGTGTGTGCACACAAAAAATATCAAGCAAATATAGATATAACAATGATAGCAATGTGTGATATAAAGAATTGAAAGTTGAGAGAGAATGATCCAAATGCAAACATCAAGATATGTTTCAAGGTTCGAGCCACCGCTCTACATCCCCGCCTTCACACAGAAGGATTTTCACTATGTCAGCCAAGGACCTTCCACAAAGGGACCTCCACGAGGAATACAATGATTACAAATGGGAGTACACAATTCCTACTCTCTCACACCTTACACAAGAGGATAGGCACAAAGCCAAACACAAAGCAAAGCAAGAGAACCACATTTGGAGATCACAAATATCACAAACAAGAACTGGTGATCCAATGATAACAAATAAAATACCTCTCACAATACAAGATCCTAGAGGATAGATTT
>JAVJIF010009822.1:0-105617 GCA_038442645.1 Agave tequilana
GACGAGGAGGAGGCGGCGGACCTAGATGCAGAGGATTTGATGACATCAGATGATTAATTGATGTCACTGAGGCAAATGAAGTATTTGATATTGACTTTGAGGATCCCAAGTTTCAAGTTGGATCTAAATTCAGTGATGCTAATGAGTTTAGATTGTGTGTGAGGCAACATAGTATTGTCAAAAACTTCAATTTTAGATGGGATAAGAGTGATAAAAAGAGGGTGGTTGTAAATGTGTGACAAGAGGTGTAAATGGTTTATGAGAGCTAGCAAATTGCAAGATTCACAGACTTTTGAGCTGAAGACACTGAATCCAAATCACTCATGTTTGCGGAGGTAACAAATCTGGTAATAAAAGTGCATCTTCTGGATGGGTGACCAACTTTTGTTGTTGAAGATGTGAGGGAGAATCCCAATATCACTCCAAGAGAGATAATGAAACTTGTGGATATAAATTTGCTGTAAAAATCATTATTTGGTATAGCTTGGAGAGCTAAAGAAAGAGCTAAAGAGTTGATATTTGGTAATGTTGAAAAGAGCTACAACTATGTTTCCTTTTTTGAAAACAGAACTAGTAGCAAGAAATCATGGAAGTCACATTGATTTACATGCTAGAAGGTGACATGGCATTTCAAAGAATGTTTGTTTCTTTCAAGAGTTGCATCCAAGGGTTTAAGCTAGGGTGTAGACCTTTCTGGGTGTGGATGGTTGTCATTTAAGGAGTAGTACCCTGGGACTTTATTATCAGTACTACTGCCTGGATGGAAATAATGGTTATTCCCTGTGGCATTTGCAGTGGTGGAAGGAGAGTATTGAAGTTACATGGATATGGTTCCTACAACATCTGAAGGAGGCTATGGAGACTGAATTGGAGAACTCACCATCATCAGTGATCAGGAGAAGGGGTTACAAAGAGCTGTTGGGTTGTTATTTCCACATGCAGAACACAGAGTGTGTATGCGACATTTGTGGAAGAATTTTAAGAAGACTTACCCTGGTGAATTCTTTGAGAGAGTTGTTTTGGATGCTGCAAGAGCAAATAATCTTGTAGATTATTGTAGAAGTATAGCAGAGTTGAGAACTATATCAGAGGAGGCTGCTGTGGAGTTAGAAACCCTTACACAGTTATGGCTACTACTGGTCTAGGTCCTTTTTTCTTCTCCGGTATGTAAGAATAACTATATTGTGAACAACTTATCTGAGAGCTTCAATGCATGGGTGTTAGAAGCTAGATACATGCCTTGTGTAGAGTTAGTGGATCAGATTAGAATCAATATTATGGAGAAGATGAACGAAAGGAGAAAGTGGCAGCAAAATGGAAGGGTGTATTGGTGCCACTGGCAGATAGATATGTCAAAGAGTTGAGTAAGAATCTCGTGGTTGGCATGTAAGAGGTCGGATGATAGAATTGCTGAAGTGGAATGTATGGAGAAGAGAGAAGTTCTTGACATGGTGATGCGGACTTGCACATGTAGGAAGTGGCAAGTTGACTGGATTGCCATGCAAACATGCTGGAGAAGTGATTGGAGAGATGAGAAATGCAAGATGGGAAGACTTTGTGGATGAATGCTTTTATATTAGTAGGTAAGCTATATATTTCTTTATGTTTACATGTCTTTGAAAAGTAGAATCAAGATGCATGATTGTTTTTATTTTTCTACTCAGGTACCGTTTAGCTTATCAAGGGACTATTGCTGCTATGCCTTCAAAAGATCAGTGGGAGGCCTTGGACTTGGGATTCACAGTTGTCCTCCTCATGCTAAGAGCCAAGAGGAAGACCCAAGAAGCAGAGAATCAGAGGAATAGATGAAGAGATGGGAAGAGAAAGGTAAGTTATATGTTTTTTTTTGTGTGCGCATGCTCCATTTGCTAAATTTATATGTGTGCATGCTAGTTCTGTAATATATTTGTACATGCTAGTTATGTAATAGTTCTATAATATATCTTGCTAAAAACCCATGCAAATGTTCGTGCATGCTTCAGTTTCTCAATTTCAAGTTTGTATGAATGCTTCAATTGTTTGTATACACACACACGCGCGCACACACACACACACACAACCTGATGCACAGACAATTTTAAGTTCAAAGTGAGATTTAAGGTTTTGTATTATGTTTGTATTCAAATTTTAAATAGTTTTTATTCAAATTTCAGGTACTGTAATGTGTTTGTTTCAGTTTCTCAATTTTTATTTGTGTGGATGCTTCACCTATTTATGAACAACTAAACTGAATCATGTTTCTAACTTGGAAAACAAAATCCTGTCAAATTAAGTCATAAAAGGGACATGAGACTTTCTTAACACAAAAATTATAATGCAAATTAAAAAAAACCACACTGTAAGACTGCACCTAAGCAAATGCAAACTCAAACAAAGTAGTTACTAAATCTTGGAGACTGAACATTTCAATCCCTAATTTATTTCAAGAAAACAGACAACTCACACATGCACACACAGATCCCTTATTTTTGGATCCTCCAGTCAGTGCTTAGAATATGTGTTTATTTCCTTTTTTTCTTATGGAGAACTATAAAAGTTCATGCTAGAGTCATATTAATGTGCCAACTGAACCATAGCCCAAATAACAAACCTTTCAAATTTCACTCACTCTATCTTACTAAACTTAAATTTACGAGTCTCCACACATGTACTGCAAGCACAACCTGACACGACACACTCAGTTATTCACTGAACTAACTTTAGTCAACAATTCTTTTGGCTGATGATTTGAATCAATATATATAGGTGGCCAAGAGAAGGCATAAGTGCACGAGGTGTGGAGGATGGGGTCACCATAGGAATACTTGCAAGATGCCATAAATCCACCAGTATTGCAAGCACCACAGTCCAATCAACCTTCTATACAAGTTAATGAAGATCAGTCTAATTCTGCTACTATCAATACTTCCTCAGTGACATCTACTTCAACAGGAAGGAGGTAAGAAAGCTATAATTATTCTTTACTTATAGTAACTATCTAACTCAAACTTCATTAACTTACTGATTTGTTTCATTTATTCACAGAGAAAGAGGAAGAGGGACATCCAGAGGAGCCGGGGGAGAGATAGGAGAGTTCCAGAGGGGTATGGTGTATACATACCTTCTGAGGAATCACCTTTTGACATGCCAGTAGAGCCATTCCCAAGAGTGACTTCAGCAAGAAGAACAGTACCATTGAGGGCAAGCACACTGTACCAATCTGGAAACCGTAGCTTGTGTGCAAGACTTTTAGTGCAAGACTTTTAGCTCAATGCTTTGTATTTTGCTTGTGTTTTGAATGTCTGATGTGTTTTGTCTTTAGTGCAAGACTTTGTAAGCTTGTGTTATGAATTGAGTACTTCTTCAAGTTTGATGTTGTTTGTATTGAGTGCTTCATCAAGTTTTTGGTATGATTGTTTGATTAAGTATTTTTATACATTTGTACTTGTGGTTATTTGCAGTAAACATGATTTGTATTGTTGTTAAATTTGAGGTTGATGATGTGAATAGTGTGTAGATGTAGGAGAGTACATTTTTTTGAAAGTTGAAACTTATAGGATGACTTGACTAAATATACACCAGTTTTTGTTTTAGCTGTGAGATTCATATTGCCAATTATACTTTTCTAATCGCTGTATATCTAAATAAAGTGGGAAACCTAGAATAGGATGTAACTCTTCTAAATTGAATTTCTCACTTTACCCCAACAAACACCTGATGTCTGACTGTTATATTATTATCCAACAATCAGAAAGACAAAAACCGAAATAAAGCAGAATCATCCTCCTGTATCTCAGTCCAAAATCTAACATTTTTTCTAGAGCCACATTTCACCACTTACATTAGTGCAGCTGATTTCTGGAGTTTTGAATGCATAATTTTATGTGATTGATTGGGTAGATAGCTTGCACTCCTATAATTTTTTGACAGATTGTAACAGTATGCTCTTCCCATGTGCAGGTATCTCACTTACCATGGAGCAGGTATGCTTAGTTCATCCTGGCCTTTTGTTCGGTTAAAAAAAAAAAAAACTGTTTCCTAGTTATTTTTTCTTTTTTATTCTTTAGATTCCAATCTGGGTTAAAAAATCAATCTGGGGTTCACTCTGTTTTTTTTTTTTTGGTTTTTTGAGGGAGATGAAGAGACAGTTTGAAAGAGAGAGAGAGAAAGACTAGGAAAGTATTAGTGGGAACTTTTTCAGGCTAAAATATTTTTTGCCTTGATGCAGACTAGGAAAGTATTAGTGGCAACGAATCAATCTGGAGAACCAATATTTTCCGCCTTGATGCAGGCTAAAATATAGGCCATTCCCTCAGCTCATTCCCTATTTAATTTCAGGGAACTTTTCAGCCTTTTTCTAGCTTCTCTTTTTTCTTGTTACATGGGAATTTGGAAGGAGGTGTCACCTTCAAAGTGAAAAAAGATTTTAAAAGGGCTTACTTTGTTTTTTTTTTGGGTTTTTTTGAGGGAGACAAAGTGACGGTTTGAAAGAGAGAGAGAAAGGTTAGGAAAGTATTAGTGGTGTTAATTTGATAATCATCTTTAAAACTGTTAAAAGACAAACTGAAACCAACATCAGGGTAATTTTAAAATATGAGATGATTTTGAAGGGTAATTTTAGAAATATAAAGATTTGAGGGATAAATTTAAAAATATAAAAGATTTAAGGGTAATATAAGAAAAACCCTATTACTTATTTAAAAGCCCTAGATGATGACTCTTGGTTGTGGCATAGAAGATTAGGGCACATTTCTTTTGACCATATATCTAGATAAATACAAAGGAAATGGTGAAAGGTATTCCTTATTTGAATTTTGAAAAGGACCGAGTTTGTGACGCATGTCAATTTGGGAAACAACTAAGTCTTCTTTCAAGTCAATTAAGAATATCATGACATCACGTCCTTTGGAGTTAATCCATATGGATCTATTTGGCCTACACAACCAAAAGTTTAAGTGGGAATAGATTTGCATTTGTTTTGGTTGATGACTTTTCACGATTTACTTGGGTTTCTTTCTTGAACACAAAATCAAGCTTTCTCATATTTCCAAACCTTTAAGAAAAGAGTTGAAAAAGAAAAAGATGTTTCGATTTTAAGAATAAGAAGTGATAGAGGAGGTGAGTTCATTAACCTACCCTTTACCACTTTTTGTGAAGAACATGGAATAAAGCATGAACTTTCTTGTCCTAGAACTCCACAACAAAATGGAGTAGTTGAACGAAAAAATCGAACTTTACAAGAGATGGTTAGGACAATGCTAAGTGAATATGGTCTACCACATATTTGTGGGCCGAGGCCGTTAATACATCATGCTATATATCAAATCGTGTTTTCTTGTATAAAAATACTTCAAAAACTTCTTTTGAAATGTACTTTTCTAGAAACCAAATGTTTCATATTTCAAGTTTTTGGATGTAAATGTTTGTTTTAAATATAAAGATAATTTAGGAAAATTTGATGCTAAAGCTTATGAGGCAATTTTTGTGGGTTATTCTAATACAAGTAAGGCTTATAGAATCTTCAATAGATCATCTTTGACTATTGAGGAATCTATACATGTTAAGTTTGAAGAATCTAACTTGTTTGTTAAGAATGTTGTAGAAATAGATGCATTGGATGAAGGCTTGGAGAAAGTGACCTTGGAGGATACACCTACTATGGGAGATAAGCCAAAGGATGATGAAGGAAGTGAAGCTAAAGTAGAAGAGGCTCAAGGACATGAAATTCAATCAATTGACGTGGAGCCTACTCAACAACTTCCAAAGGGTTGGAGATACAATCCTCATCATCCCAAGGACCTCGTCATAGGTGAAGTATCAAAAGGGTAACCACTCGCTCTAAACTTCATGACTATTGTGGCCATTATGCATTTATTCTCATGTTGAACCCAAGAACGTCCTCGAAGCCGAGGCCGATTCATATTGGTTGCTAGCTATGCAAGAGGAACTCAATCAATTTGAGCGCAACCAAGTTTGGCATCTTGTTCCTAGGCCCCACGATAGACCAACAATTGGTACTAAGTGGATCTTTAAGAACAAGTTGGATGAATCGGTAACGTTGTTAGGAATAAAGCTAGGTTAGTTGCCCAAGGTTACACTCAAATCGAAGGAATCGATTTTGAAGAAACCTTTGCACCCGTAGCACGGCTTGAAGCCATACGGATGACACTAGTATTTGCCTCATATAAAGATTTTAAATTATTTCAAATGGATGTTAAAAGTGCTTTTCTAAATGGTTTTATTGAAGAGGAGGTGTATGTTGAACAACCCCCCGGGTTTGTTGATCCTACACATCCTAATTTCGTGTTTAAATTAGATAAAGCTCTTTATGGTTTAAAACAAGCCCCTAGGGCTTGGTATGAAAGACTTTCTTCATTTTTAATTTCAAATGGTTTTAAGAAAGGAAAAATTGACACAACATTGTTTACAAAACATGTAGAAAATGATATTCTTATTGTGCAAATTTATGTAGATGATATTATTTTTGGTTCTACTAATGAATCTCTTTGCCAAGCTTTTGAATCATGCATGAAGGAAGAATTTGAAATGTCTATGATGGGGGAACTCAACTATTCCTTGGACTCCAAATCAAGCAAAGGAAGGATGGGATCTTCATCAATCAAGCCAAGTACACAAAGGAATTAATCAAAAGGTTCGGGCTTGAAGGATCTAAAGTAAGCAAAACTCCCATGGCAACAACTACCAAGCTTGACAAGGATGAACAAGGTAATAGTGTAGACATTAAGCTTATCGTAGCATGATTGGTAGTTTATTGTATTTGACGGCTAGTAGGCTGGATATTATGTTTTCCATTTGTTTTTGTGCACGTTTTCAATCTTGTCCTAAAGAGTCTCATATAATTGCGGTTAAACGCATAATTAGATACTTAAGGGCACTATTGAAATGGGTTTGTGGTATCCGAAAACCGGCCAATTTCAATGACGAGTTTTTTGGATGCCGACTATGCGGGTTGTAGGGTAGATAGGAAGAGCACAAGTGGAACATGTCAATTCTTAGGTAATTGTCTTGTATCTTGGTCTTCCAAAAAGCAAATTCGGTAGCCCTTTCAACCGCCGAGGCGGAGTATGTTGCGGCCGGAGCTTGTTGTGCACAAGTTCTTTGGATGAAACATACTCTCCTCGACTACGATTTACACTTTGATCATGTTAAAATATTTTGTGATAATACTAGTACAATTCACATGACAAAGAATGCAAATCAACATAGAAAAACCAACACATTAACATTTGGTATCACTTTCTTAGAGATCATTATGAGAAAGGTGATATTGATATTGATTATGTTTCTACCGATTTTCAACTTGCCGATATTTTTACTAAACCATTAGATTATGCTAGATTCTCTTTTATTTGTGGTGAGTTGAATGTTTGCATTATGGATTCTTAAAGAAAATTTTCTTTTGTTTTTGTTTTGTTTAACCCTTTTTGATGTATGACAAAAAGGGGGAGAAAAAATATAAGTTTGTTTGTTGTTTGTTGTTTATGGTGTATTTTGATATATTTGAGTTTGATGTATTGTTTTGTTTGTTTATGGTGTATTTTGATGTATTTGAGTTTTGACAAAACTATGTGTTTTTAATGCCTTATGTATTTAGCTTTTCATAGTCATTCTTGATACATAGCATTATTTGAGGGGGAGCTTTCCAAGCTCTTCTTCCATTTTTGTTTAAATAACCTATATGTTTTGTCATCATCAAAAAGGGGGAGATTGTTGGCCCAAGGTTACAATCACCCATGTTTAGTGTGTTTTGATGATTACAAAACATATTAGTTATTTGTACTAATATTGTTTATTGGTTAAGTGTGTTTCAGGGATCTAACTCATCTAGAAGGTTTATTCCCTATAAGCAAATGCTTTGGACTCAAGTCAACTCAAATTGGGCTCAAGAATCAAGTGTTGAAGACCTTATGGTGAAAAGCCCTCTTGAAGCACTTGTAGTACTTAGAACCAATGTAAGAATTAGATTGTTAAAGTTTGAGTTTTGAAATTTGGCTCTAGGATACACTTACACGTTTTTGTATTCAAGTTTTCATGGTCAAAACTTTTGTTTATGCCTTAGTAAAAATATATACATGACCCTAAGTTTTACAAATATAAATATCATGTTTAGATCATGTATACTCTTTCCAGCATATTACTTAGCTTTCCCTACTTCAAAACAATTTTTACAAAATCTTCCAAGTTCAAAATCCTGCTGTTTTTCCTGTTTCAGGCTGACCGGCCGACCGGCCCGGTTGACCGGCGCCAGTACCAGGACGTGCACATTTGTGCACGTCTGTCGGTCGATCGCCCGGGTCGACCGACTGTAAGCAGTTGCTCTCGGGTTTTCTCTGGGTCGACCGCCCCGGTCGACCGCCCGAAGAGAACTATGTTTTCTTTTTTGACGGTCGACCCGACCCAACGGCTCTTTGCCAGCTGAGCTGGCGGTCGACCGGCCCGGTCGACCGCCAAGCTGCAACAGCCCAACGGCTCTTTCCTCTTTTGTACAATTCTGAAATCTGTTTTTTGATCTGTTTTTGCAGACCTTTTTCTGAGGTTTTGGAGAACTTTTTTCAGAGCAAATAAACTCTAAATAAATTGTTTTAAACCTATTCTCTCCCTATAAATAGAGGAGAAGACTCTCTTACAAGAGACCAAGAAAAATCCTCAAGTTTTCAAAGTTTTCAAAGAGAAAAGAAAAGTGTTTAAGCTCTCCATTTCTAAT
This sequence comes from Agave tequilana, assembly GCA_038442645.1. Taxonomy (NCBI): domain Eukaryota; kingdom Viridiplantae; phylum Streptophyta; class Magnoliopsida; order Asparagales; family Asparagaceae; genus Agave; species Agave tequilana. The sequence continues at coordinate 8,705 of JAVJIF010009822.1, forward strand.
TCTTTCTTATGCTAGTTTCAGTTGTGTTCCCTTGCAAAAATCATCTCTATAACTGAGTTTTTCTCACTACACTTCATAGAGCCAAAAATCCCTTACTCATTCTATAGTGAAGTTGTAAAAAGAGTGAGAGTATTGTAAAAGAGTTTGGTGATCTTGTTGTGATCACTCTTGTTCTTGTGATCTTCTTGTTCTTGTGGAGACACCTCTTCGGTAGAGGTTATTGTACTTGGTGGAGCTCGGTGCTCGGGTCTTTGGTAGACCGTTGTAATCGTCCTCGGTGGATAGTGGAAACCCTTCACGGAGGTGAAGGCGGGGAGTAGAGCGGTGGCTCGAACCTCGAAACAAACATCTTGTGTTTGCGATTGCCTTGCGTCCATTTTTGCTTTAAATTTCTCTTGCACTCTATTGCTTTAAATTACTTACTTGAGATCTAGTTTTCTTTCCTTGTGTTGTTGCTTGTGATACTTGTGATATATCTTGTGTGCATTTCATCATTGCATTTGATTCATTACTTGTTCGATCAATTCTCATACAACAAGGTTGTATTGCGCACCTCTAACCCATTCAAGGGGAATTGGGAGGAAGGAGTTTAGAACCTCTCACGGGGTATTCGGCTCTTAGTCTTGTTTTGAGAGATCGTTGCATTATTCATCCATCATAGTTTTAAAAGAATTGTTAGATTAGCAATTACACCTATTCACCCCCCTCTAGGTGTTTTTCACGCACTTCATCAGTAATTCAAAAAGAAGATCCGAATATCACGCTTGAGACTCGGCTCATCAATAGAAAATAAGATCCACTCTCCATCGCTACATGAAGAACTCATCTTTAAACAAGAGTAGATCAACTCAAACCCTCCTCTTTTTTGTAATCAGAATTGTCCCGTTGTAAACTTTCATCCACTCAAAGAAATTTACTTCGCAATTTTTTTGACCAAACAAAAGATGGCAACTCCGATGGGGACCTCTTTCTCAATCGATAAGAAGACTGTAGCATAAGTCAATCTCAAGCTTTTCGGATTGACGGTTAAATCGCTCGTCGTCGAGTTCGACCAAGAGAAGTAGCAATTTCTCTCCTCGGGGTCCATCAGCCCCAAGGCCATGCAGCAATACCATAAAGTCTCTATAGAGACTCACTCTCAAGTCTCTTTAGAGACTCTTTTAAACTCTCTTGAGGTTCTGATAACCTCCCGTGGAGCAAACATGGTTCACACCAATGTGTCTCAAGAGACCCGCGGTCAAAACCCTTGCGGAGCGACTGGAATGCTGATCGTCGACGCAGGCATTACGCTCGTCGTTAGCAAGCAGAAAATGCTGCAAGTGCAGTCTGTACAACTGGCACCGAATGTGAGGCTCAGATCCATATTTCTCTTGCTCAGTGTGAGACCTGCATCTCAACGACTAGACATGAGTTCCACGTCTCACTGCAAGAACGCGAGACAAGCGTCCAGCCTTTGGCCAAGCCAAAATGCGAGGTCCATTTTTCTCTGCCAGAACGTGAGGCCTACATTCAGCCAAAGCATGCACTAGAACGAGACTTTCACGTTTCAACTCTCAAACATGAGACTCGTGTTCATAAGCAAGGCCTGCTCAAACACAACCTTCGCATTTCAACACAAAAATGTGAGGTTCATGTCCAGCCTCATCAGGCTGAAACAAGAGCTGAACCAAGAAGCCCTCACCCCATGTGTTTAAGGCTAGTTCTTCAGATTCTCTTGCAACGAATTTGAGGGACTACTTGATAAAGAAGCGGATTGTCTATCAAATCACTCTTTAATACTACTGTGAGTGACTCATAATGACAATACTCTCTGAGTGCCATTGCAGCTCTCATACGAGCAAACCGTTATTCTTCAACTGGTTATCAGTGACCCCACCCTCTAACTCAACCAAGAGGCATCGGTCCCATAAGAAGAGATTGTTTTCCGACGTGGAGTACTCTGAGATGACTTTCAACATGGTGGGTCCAAGCACTACACCAAGTAAGTCAAAAGGAAAGCAGCTAGACATCAATTCTGAGGAGTCTGATGTTGAACCTTCTTCAGGTTTGAAAGAAATACTAATCGAATCTGAAGGAATTTACCAACACACCTGAATCGGTATTAATACAATAGCCCCAGTGGACTAAATGCCTGAGTCAGGGTGATTGAGCAAGCGATGAGCACTCTGCTATTACAGAATCTCAATCGTCCAACTCTTATATGGAGAAGGAGGCCTCTGCATATATGACCAAAACTCTAGAAGAGGTGGCTAAGAGGTTTGAGGAGCAAACTTGGGTGCAGAGAGAGCAGCAGGAGATGCTCTGAGTCTAGCAAGAGTCTATCAATGACCTCAAGGTGATGATAACTCAGTTGCTGACAACCGAAAGAAGAGCACGAAGGGGCCCAAGTCTAATGCTTCCTCTAGCAAGAGAAAAGGGAAATAAAAGCAGGGAGAAAGCTTTTCTTTTGAGAAAGACTAAGAGTGAGTATAACTGCAATTCTGAACCTCCAAAATCTTCATATGAAGAGGAGAACAATTCAAAATATGGAGCTCATCACTCTAAACGGATGGGTGAACTTGAGAAACGCCTAGAGGCCATTGCTAATCAAAGTAACCTCCAAGAGGCGAGAATAGTCCAGCCATACTCGGCATAGTAGGATGTTGCTCCCTATGCCCTAAGTTTGAAGCACCAACCTTACACATCTTTGACTGTGAAGGGTCACCGAACCAGCTTGTATACTACTTCAAATCCTAAACGAGAATGTAGTTTCAAGAGACGCCATCATGGCTCATTCGTTCATTGGAATGCTTAAGGGGGTATCCTTTGAATGGTTCATAAAGCTTCCTACTAGCTCTGTTAAGAGCTGGGTTGACCTCAAGAAGCTATTTCTGGCTAGCTTTTTCAAAGACGATACAGAGATATCTGTGCAGCTCTCCTTGCAACAAAGCAAAAGAAAGGAGAGTCCATCAAGTTATTTATGGAAAGGTTTCAGAATATGATGCTCCATGTCTAAGTGGCATGAGTAGTCTACACTGGTAGAGATTTGCCATCACAATCTGCAAACTGCACTCCTAACTCAGATAAGAGTGGCCGAGTCTCGCACTTGGAAGCAGTTAGTGCTACAAGGCGAGTAAGCGGAGGAGATTGTCTCCAGGGTCAAGGCCGAAGGAAAGGAGGGTAAGCCAAGATCAAAGAAACCAACAAGAAGCGCTCCATAATCATCTTCTCAACTAGAAAGAAGGGACACTTTGGCAACGGAGGTTAAGTCTCCTTCTAAGCCTAAACCTGCTAAAGGGAGAAATTCTTCAGAAGTGAGATATAACAAGCAATATTCCTTAAAAGATGAGCACATTATCTCCCTGGTTAAGTTGCTTCACAAAAACAACAAGCTCAAGCTACCAAAAGTAAGACGTCCTGAAGAGGTGGGCAAGACAGATTATCCCAACTACTGCTTGTACCGCAGGATACTCAGACACCTTATAAGAGTTGCTACATTTTCAAGGATGTCCTCCAGGCTCTGATAGATGCAGATGTATTCAAACTCCGTTCAGAGTAGAGAAGGTGACCGCCAATATGACATCATCGATACCCCTTCAATTTGACAGGGATCTCCTGTTAGCACCAATCAGAATAGTTTTCACCTCGATAGGGAAACTGAGGGTGATCAATACTGATCCCACAACAAGAAGGAGAAGGGTTTGATCCCTGTCATAACTCCTTAAGGAGAGATCATGTGGGTTCATCTTGACCTTTTTGAAAGCAAGCAGTGGACTACTGTCATCAGCAAGAAGTCCAAAGGTAAAGAAAGGCACCCACTTTGCAACGTGATATGAGCTTCCTCAAGTGAAACTGAGACAGACATTGCCTCTCTTACTGATTCAGAGGAGGAAGAAATCGTTCTCGCTACAGAACGTAGTACCCATCCCGCAGCTGGAACGCGATTCAGTCAACAATACTTGAAAATGTACGATGATGTAGTGCCAAATCCATTTAAACCAGCTAAAGAAGCAGCCAAGCAATCCATGAAGAAACTCATGGAGAAGCAAACAGAGCTTCGGTACTCCAAAGCTCCTCAAAAAAATAAAGCAGAAGGATCTTCAACGCCTTTTCTCTTTAATGTCTTGGCTCAGTCAGCTAACATCCCGGTTAGAATCACTCTTTACGAGCTTCTGAGACTTTTCAAGTCAACGAGAGAAGCTCTCGAGAGCCCTGGCCGATTCAGAGGCTTTCATAGCCCTGATCCCGGCCGAACAAGAGGAGGAGGATGAAGGACATTGCCTCTTAGCCTCCAAATATTTTCCTGCATAATATTCACTCTCGATGATATGCAGATCAAAGAAAAATATGATAGGCCCTGTATTACATAGGGTATATCAGATCATCCGAAGTGAGCCACATTCAGGTTGATATAGGGTCCGCATTGAGCATTATGCCCTGCAGGGTCATACAGCTCTTGGAATCCCCTCTTACCGATTGATCACTACTCAAAGTACCATTTATGGTTTCAACACCATAGTACGTGCTGATTGTATACATGCATTGCATATTTAGTGTCATATTTATTTATTTATTATGTAATAAAACTCTACTATTTAATTTATTTTAATGCTAATAGTGTGCAGAGTAACTAATGAAAAAGAAGAAATAGACCAATTTATCCAATTAAATCCAGAGATTTAAAAGCTTAAGCAAAACAATGAAGATCTACTCGAAATCCAGAGGTTTAGAAGCAATTCTATCTGAAGACAGAGTATATCAGAGAAGATAATCCTAGTTAAAATTTAGTTAAAAACGGATTTTTGAAAATCCATTTGGTTAGCTGAAGATCAATAGGAGATATTGCAAAATCCAAAGCTCAAATAGAAATTCCAATGGATAAAAGGAGATATCAGGACATCACAGCCACACGAGCCCCTGCATCTGGCCACCAGGCACGAAAACACAGCCAAAGTCAATTTTCATGGCTATCTGTTTTAATCAAGGGGAGCGTTTACTCCCTCTATCTTCATGAGCTATCTCTTATCCTATTTCTCCTATAAATAATGGCATTTCCCGAACGTAGAAGGGCACCACTCAATAGAGAATTTAAATTAGCTTAGCCTTATAGTTTAACTTAGGTTTTTGTTTTCCTTTATGTAATTATATATTTTTTTATAGCTCAGATTGGAGAAGAGATTCCTGGGAGAAGAGAGGAAAATTTATATTGAGAGTGACATTAATGTAAATTTTCTTCTTTTCTTTCATTGTTTTTCTATTTAATCAAAAGCTTATTTTTTTCTTCTTCTTATTATTTTTTTTGCTTTTTACTTGCCTCTATGATGAAATTGTAAATCTAATTGAATCCAATAGCCTCAAAATCTGCCTTACTCTTACAAGTGTCATTGATGACTTATGATGATAGATAATCATTTTTATATTATTTTCTGCTTGCATTTTTAATTGATAGTTTAGATTGAAAATAGGGAAGATCCTATATGCCATGCTTTGAACGCCTTTAAACCAAGGTAAATTATTGTAATGGATCCAAGGTAAGTAAGCACCAAAGAGGTAAGTAAGTATTTTTTTTAGTTTTTTCTTTCTTTATTTCTCAGGTTAGAACACACTTCTTCTTTTTTATTCTTTCTTCTTTCTAGCTTAGTTAAATACATATCAAAAACACGACCAACATCACCATCTACTTCTTCTCCTCTACTAACACTTTTCTTTTCTTTTTAAGAAACAAAGAAGAAAATATTTTACCGATATTAGTAACTTAGGAATAACTTACATAACACTTCTATCGCAGTCTCTCTTTGTGGATCACGACTCACATAACCACTTACTATAGTGGTAGTATTGAGCAACCTCACACAATCTATTATCAATCTCTATACTTTTGTATTATAATCTCTAAACTTTACATTTTTCTGTGCAGTAAAACTCAATCAAAATTTGGCACCTTCGCTGGGGAGGGACGGTATGTTTTTTAAGTTTATCGATGGTTAAGTTTTTCTCCTCTTTTTTTGTGTACAGGGTTAATATCAGGAAAATTATTGCTGCAGAATACATATAAAAACTTTGAGACTCTGCACTCAAAAGCAGAGCCCAGAAGCTCTCTGTTTTGCGGCGGGAACGCGGTCAAAGCTTCGTTTGCACATCATTCAGAGTGAATTACTAACTCTATTTGATTGCAGATTGCTTGAATAGAAATTTACAATCTTCTAAAGTATTTATTTTTCCTACTTAACCTACTTGGCATTTGTCTAATTTCGTTTACATTTTCATTAATATTGATGAGTGTTGGAACAAAGGTACGTTGCATAGTATTTAGTGTAGGGAACCATTTTGAATGATTTATATTGCTTAATGTTACTTTTCTGATAAATATTTTTTATATTTGCACTAAAATGATTAAGGTCATATCCTTAAACTAGATAAGGTGGGAAGTCATTACCCTTCCTTAGCCCATAAATCTTTTCTCACTCACTAACCTAACATAACTAAAACTGAGTAGACGTTGGCCCTATGGATATCTCAGACTCATTCAGGAGATTAACTTAAGCAGAAAGTTGTTAGAGTTTGACTCAAGCCAATCAATATCAAAGGTTAGGGATTGAGAGGCGAAAACTCGAAGAATAGTGGTTTGGAATAATTAGGCCCGTTGCTTACGTACAGATACCTCCCACTGGTCTTGCCTCTACCTGACCGATTAACTTGTGGTCAGATTGCTGCAATATATCTCCCGTGAACAGTCTAACCAGTTAGGAGTTGTTTAGGTTTAAGGTCTACCTCAACATAGGCTAGATTTTTCTTTCTTTTTTTTTGTTATTTTTATTTATTTTTCTTTGTTTGTTTTTGTTAGTTTGTGTGAAATAGATTATAACAATAATTTTTAATTTTAATAATAATCTATATTATACATCGACTCTTTTTTTCGGATAACACCAACCAAGCATTTTATAACTTTACCAACCAAGTATGCCTGATTGGTCTTATCCGAATCAACATATGCCCTAGTCCCAATATTAAAAATAAGACTGAAATAATCATCATATCGACTCTTCACCGAGTCAGTGGGGATACAATTCCCCCGAGTCATTTTATCTACCACTTTACCAACATTCAGCTTCGTATACTCCTTATTAAGATCACTCAATAAAGAAAAAATCTTATCTCAAAAAGAGGATGGAAGCCTTGAAAGAAAAAGTTCTAAAAGTCTTGCATGAGTTTGAGTGGCAAGTTTTAAAACATGAAGGACTCACAAGCCATTAAAAATTTCAAATTCAAGATCGTTACTCTATTTTTCAAGTCCCACAACATAAGAAGAACCTACTGACTTAGAAAAGAGTATATAATTCATGAATCAGTCCCAAAATGATTATATTGTCTCAAAATGATTCCTACAATAGGTTGAAGCACAAATGGATCATTTGATCAAAACAATTATGATGATAGGAATGAGAAAACTCTCCCTACCCAAGTTTTAATTATTCCTGACTCCCCTGGCCATATTGATAGAAAACAAGAATCATGGTGTCTTCAAGACTTTACCCAAGATTCAATTGTTGGCCCAAGAGGTTACACTCTCCATTGTTTTGTGTTTTGATGATAACAAACCAAATAAGTGCTATTTGGTACTAATGTTTTGATCTAGATGAATTCAGGTTTTGTACCATGTTTAGAGCTCATTCGCTTCGCTTTTGCAAAAACTTCTAAGTTCCACATAGCAATGAAGGCAAATTGCACATCAAGGAAGGATCATAGAAGAGAAGGCAATTGCAAGGCATTGGATGGCTCAAAGATTGCTTCAGAGGTCCTTAGGATTTATTTTATAGCTTTATAGCATGTTAAAGAATAGAGAGTAGGTTTGAAGCTCAAACACACACGTTTTCACGCGTATGCCTTTTCCAAGTTTATTTCCTATAAAATATACAAAAATATTTTAACACTAATTCTTCTTCCTACAAATCTGTTTTTATGTTGTATATTGATTTCATGTTCAAAATAGTTTTGATCAAAATATTTTTCCTCTCAAATTCTCTTTGTATTTCAATTTTTGACCTGAGCCGGTCGACCGGCTATATACCACCAGTCGACCGGAGTTCTGGCAGAGTGCACGTATCCGTGTGCACGTCTGTCAGTCGACCGTAGGCTACCGGTAGTCGACCGAAGTTTTTTAGTTTGCTCTCTGGATCTGACCAGTCGACCGGTGGGCTACCGGCCTTCGACCGATAGTTCAACCTTTAGCTTTTCGGTCGCCGGCTGGCTACCGTTAGTCGACCGTTTATTTTTTAAAGTCTCAGTCAGGAGCAGTCGACTGTACCAGTCGACCGATAGTTCATAACGGTCAAATTTTTGAACTATCGGTCGACCGGGCCAGTCGACCGATATGGCCGTTGAACAGTAAACGGGCATATTTTTAATTCTGTTTTAACTTGATTTTTGAAATTAAATATCCGTTGGAGGGTATATTTGGAACTAATTACTTCCTAATCTTCAGTAATTAATTCCTAAACCTAAACCCTAGCCCTCTCCTATAAATAGGGGTGTTTGGGGAGAGTTTCTTTACAACATTTATTCAAGAGAAAATTCAAAAGTTTGGGATATTACAAAAGAGCTTGTTTCTTGTTTTTGTGCTGATATTTCTCATTCATTTTCAGAAGTGTTCTTGATATACTCTCTGAATTTGATTTTCTTTCTTCACTTACACAAGAGCTTCATTCCTTCTCAATATTCTCTAAGGACCTTTGTAAGGGAAGAGATATTTGAAAGAGAGAGTTTGTGATCTTTTGATTACTTAGAAATTGTATTGTGCTGAAATTGTAAGAGTTGGGTACTCCATTTGTAATTGATCTTTGTGATAGTAAAGTAGCTAGAATCCTTCTGGGGAAGGCGGGGAGTAGAGCTGGGTGCTCGAACCTCGATAACATATCCTTGTGTTTGCGATTGGTTTACTTTACTTGCTATTACTTCTTGCTATTGATTGTGACTTGCATCATTCACTTGCATTCATCTCTATATTTGTTGCTCATTGCTTCATATTTTTTTGGCCCTTGATTAGCATTATCACCTATTCACCCCCCCCCCTCTAGGTGATTTTCAATTGGTATCAGAGCTTGGACTCTAGGTTTGGCTTAACATCCTTAGAGAGATCCTAAAATATTGCTAATCAACATTTTCATTCATCCATTCATACACTAGTAAATATGGCCGACAACATTAAATCCCCACCTAAATTTGATGGCCTTAATTTCCCTATTTGGAAGGTTAGGATGACTATATTTTTGCAATCACTAGGTAGCTTAGTTGCCAAATCCTTGACCAAACCCTATGAGGCACCCGATGGTGATGAGGGCACTTGGACCGACCTTGACTTTAAGATGTATGAGGCTAACTCAAAAGCCCAAAACTCCCTTCTTACCGCCTTGAATGAGGATGACCTTACACGTGTTATTCATTGCCAATCCGCCTATGAGATGTGGCAACACTTATTGGTCACGCATGAAGGGACCTCACAAGTCAAGAGAGCCAAAGTAGATCTCTTGCGGTCTCAATATGAATCATTTAAGATGCTAGATGATGAAACAATTGATTGCATGATTACTCGTTTCACAAAAATCACTAATGGTCTTTCTTCATTAGGTGACATCATCTCCAACGACCAAAAGGTACGCAAGGTGATACGGGCTCTTCCTCCATCTTGGGAGATCAAGTCTACTACCTTGAAGGAATTGAACGACAAAAGACGAGATGGACATCATAAGTCTCATAGGAAACCTCAAAACCTATGAGATGGAGAAGAAAGCAAGAGAAGAGGCGGCTCCAACAAAGAAGAAGTCTATCGCTTTCAAGTCTTCTTCCTCCACCATTGAAGACGAAGATGAAGATGAAGAAGAAGATGAGGAGCTCTCCCTCCTCGTGCGCAACATCAAGAGGATGTACCGGAAGAACAAGCAAAATTTCCGGAGAAAGTTTGAAGGTAAAGAGGAGCGAAAGATCATTTGCTACAATTGCCGCAAGCCCGGACACATCATGGCCGATTGCCCGGAATTCAAGAAGAAAATGACTTCCTCCTTCAAGCCAAGAAAGCAAGACGAAAAGAAGGCTTACAAGGCCACTTGGGATTCGGAAAGCGAGTCCGAAGATGAAGAAAAGGCGGACACCGCAAACATGTGTTTCATGGCAAACACACCCAAGGTAACCCCTCAAACTCTTGAATCTATAGATGATAATGATGATGATTTAAGTAAGGAAGTTCTAGTGCATGCTTTTGTAGAACTTTCCGAAACTTATGATAACAAGAAAATGGAGTGTTTTAAACTACAAAAGGAAGTTGCTTTTCTTAAATCTCAACTTGCTTTGATTTCACAAGAAAAAGAGGATCTTTCTTCTAATCTTATTTGCATTCAAAATGAATTTCATTCTTATAAGATTTCTTGTAAGGGTAAAACCCCTATTGTTGATAATAATGAAATTTCTTCTTTTAAAGCTAAAATGAGTGATTTTGAAAAAGTTTTAAAAGATTGTGCTTTTAATACAAGAAACTTGAAGAAAAATTTTCCAAAAAGCATACATCTCATGCTAAAGTTTCTCATGATAAGATTCCACATGCTCATACTTCTAATGCTTCTCATGCTAAATCTTTTCATGCTCACAATGCCAATGCTCACAAACACACACCCATTATGCATTTAAATATGGTAGAGTTTATAGATGTACATATTGTGGCAAAAATGGACATTTAGCTAAATTTTGTTATGATAAATTGCATAGCTCAAATAATCTTGTTTGGGTTAATGGTTCTAACCCTCATGGACCCAAGAAAATGTGGGTACCAAAATCAAGTCCTAAAATGTTTGATGTAGGTACACACCAAGGCTCCAAGACGTAGGGAGCGGTGGTACCTTGATAGTGGTTGTTCAAGGCACATGACATGGGATATCAACAACTTCACAACCCTATCAAGGTACATGGAAGGTGGCTCCGTCACCTTCGGGGATGATTCCAAAGGCAAGATAATTGGTATAGGTAACATTCAAGTTGGTTCATCTCCTATTATAGAGAATGTTGTTTTAGTTGATGGTTTGAAGCATAATTTACTTAGTATTAGTCAATTTTGTGATCGTGGTCTTAAAGTTGTTTTTGATGATACTTCTTGTAAGATTTTTGATATTAAATCGAATGATTGTATTTTGACCGGTTTTCGTGATGACAATGTTTATATAATTGACATGCTTAATGTAGAGTGTTCTACTAAGTGTTTAAATGCTTTTGATGAAAATCATGGCTTTGGCATAGAAGATTAGGACATGCATCTTTTGAACATATTTCTAGAATTAATTCAAGGAATTGGTGAAGGGTATTCCTTGCTTGAGTTTTGAGAAAGACCGCATTTGTAGTGCGTGCCAACTTGGGAAACAAACCAAGTCTTCCTTTAAACCAATCAAGGATATCATGTCAACTAGACCTCTAGAATTAATTCATATGGATTATTTTGGACCAACTAAAACTAAAAGCTTAAATGGAAGTAGATTTGCATTTGTTTTAGTTGATGATTTCTCTCGATTTACTTGGGTTTTCTTTTTGCAAAATAAAGATCAAACTTTTTCTCACTTTAAGATTTTTAGAAAAAGAGTTGAAAAAGAGAAAGGTTTTCCGATTTTGAGAATAAGGAGTGATAGAGGTGGTGAGTTTGTTAACCAACTCTTCATGACTTATTGTGATGAAAAGGGAATTAAGCATGAAATGTCTTGTCCTAGAACTCCACAACAAAATGGAGTTGTAGAAAGGAAAAATAGAACACTTCAAGAGATGGCTAGGACAATGATAAGTGAATACGACCTCCCTCAATATTTATGGGCCGAGGCCGTAAACACCGCATGCTATATATCGAATCGTATTTATTTATGCAAAAATTCTTCGAAAACTTCTTTTGAAATGTATCATTTTAGAAAACCAAATGTTTCCTATTTCAAAGTTTTTGGATGCAAATGTTTTGTTTGAACACTAAAGAGAATTTGGGTAAATTTGATGCTAAAGCTTATGAGGCTATCTTTGTAGGATATTCCTCTACTAGCAAAGCATATAGAGTTTTCATTAGATCTTCACTTACTATTGAAGAAACCATGCATGTTAAGTTTGAAGAATCTAATGTGTGTGTTGAGAATGTTGTAGAGTTTGAACCATTAGGTGAAAGCTTGGAGAAACTATCCTTGAAGGACTCACCCGCGCAAGAAGAAAAGCAAGAACCTTTAGGTGAAGTTCAAAAGGATAATGAGGAAAGTGCGCAACCACTTCCCAAAGCTTGGAGATATGCTACAAATCATCCAAAGGAGCTCATCTTGGGTGATGCCTCCAAAGGAGTCACAACGCGCTCCAAACTCCATGACCTATGTGGTAACTTTGCTTTCATTTCTCATTTTGAACCCAAAGGCATTCTCGAAGCCGAGACGGACCCATATTGGTTGCTTGCCATGCAAGAGGAACTCAATCAATTTGAGCGCAACCAAGTTTGGCACCTTGTTCCTAAGCCCCACGATAGACCAATAATTGGTACTAAGTGGATCTTTAGGAATAAGTTGGATGAGTCCGGAAATGTCATTAGGAATAAAGCTAGGTTAGTGGCCCAAGGTTACACTCAAGTTGAGGGAATCGACTTTGAGGAATCCTTTGCACCCGTAGCACGGCTTGAAGCCATACGGATAACACTAGCATATGCATCTTTTAAAAATTTCAAACTTTTTCAAATGGATGTAAAAAGTGCATTTTTAAATGGATTTCTAAATGAAGAAGTTTTTGTTGCTCAACCTCCCGGTTTTGTTGATCATGTTCATCCCGATTTTGTTTTCAAACTCGATAAGGCTTTATATGGTTTGAAACAAGCTCCAAGAGCTTGGTATGAAAGGCTTTCAAGTTTTCTAATTTCAAACAATTTTATTAAAGGCAAAGTAGACACTACTCTATTCACTAAGCATGTTGATAATGATATTTCGATTGTCCAAATTTATGTTGATGATATAATTTTCGGTTCTACTAATGAAGTTTTATGCAAGGATTTTGAAAAGGTAATGCAACAAGAATTTGAAATGTCCTCCATGGGTGAACTCAATTTCTTCCTTGGACTCCAAGTCAAGCAATTGCAAGATGGGAACTTCATTAGCCAAGCCAAATATGCAAAGGAACTCGTGAAGAGGTTTGGACTTGAAGACGCTAAAACTTGCAACACTCCCCATGGCAACTACAACCAAGCTTGATAAGGACGAACAAGGTAAAAATGTTGATATTAAATTGTTTAGAAGCATGATAGGTAGTCTTTATATTTAACGGCAAGTAGGCCGGATATCATGTTTAGTGTGTGTCTTTGTGCTAGATTTCAATCGTGTCCCAAGAATCTCATTTAATTGCCGTAAAACGCATTATTCGATATGTTAGGGAACGATTGGATTAGGTCTTTGGTATCCGAAAACTATAGATTTTTCTATGACTAGTTATTCGGACGCCGACTATGCGGGTTGTAGAGTAGATAGAAAGAGTACTAGTGGGACATGTCAATTTCTCGGTAATTGTCTTGTTTCATGGTCCTCTAGGAAGCAAAATTCCGTAGCTCTATCAACCGCCGAGGCGGAGTATGTTGCCGCGGGGGCTTGTTGTGCACAAGTCCTTTGGATGAAACATACTCTCCTTGATTATGATTTGCATTATAAAAATATTAAAATATTTTGTGATAATACTAGTACTATTCATTTAACTAAAAATGCAAATCAACATAGTAAGACCAAGCACATTGAGATTAGATATCACTTTCTTAGAGATCATTTTGAGAAAGGTGATATTGATATTGATTATGTTTCCACCGATTTTCAACTAGCCGATATTTCACAAAACCACTTGATTTTGCTAGATTTTCGTTTATTTGTGGAGAATTAAATATGTGTATTATTGATTAAACATGTTTTTCATACCCTTTTTGATGTACAAAAAGGGGGAGAATAAGTTACATGTACAAAAATAAGTTCATTTGGTCTTGGTTCCATATGAATTTATGAGTTTTATGAGTTTTTATATTTTTTTAATCTCTATGATTTTGGTATAAATTGGTATCAAGGAGCAAATTTTTGATTTTGGGTGTTTTTGGTATCAAGTACAAATTTTAAGGTTTCATTTGTATTGTATTGTTGATTTCAATAATTGGTGCATCATTTCTTTTTATCATTTCAATTATTGGTATTTAGAGCATATTTATAATGTTTAAATATAGCATAATTTGAGGGGGAGTTTTCTCTCCTCCCCATATTTTTGTAAATAGCCTATTTGTTTTGTCATCATCAAAAAGGGGGAGATTGTTGGCCCAAGAGGTTACACTCTCCATTATTTTGTGTTTTGATGATAACAAACCAAATAAGTGCTATTTGGTACTAATGTTTTGATCTAGATGAATTTCAGGTTTTACCATGTTTAGAGCTCATTCGCTTCGCTTTTGCAAAAACTTCTAAGTTCCACATAGCAATGAAGGCAAATTGCACATCAAGGAAGGATCATAGAAGAGAAGGCAATTGCAAGGCATTGGATGGCTCAAAGATTGCTTCAGAGGTCCTTAGGATTTATTTTATAGCTTTATAGCATGTTAAAGAATAGAGAGTAGGTTTGAAGCTCAAACACACACGTTTTCACGCGTATGCCTTTTCCAAGTTTATTTCCTATAAAATATACAAAAATATTTTAACACTATTCTTCTTCCTACAAATCTGTTTTTATGTTGTATATTGATTTCATGTTCAAAATAGTTTTGATCAAAATATTTTTCCTCTCAAAATTCCCTTTGTATTTCAATTTTTGACCTGAGCCGGTCGACCGGCTATATACCACCAGTCGACCGGAGTTCTGGCAGAGTGCACGTATCCGTGTGCACGTCTGTCAGTCGACCGGTAGGCTACCGGTAGTCGACCGAAGTTTTTAGTTTGCTCTCTGGATCTGACCAGTCGACCGGTGGGCTACCGGCCTTCGACCGATAGTTCAACCTTTAGCTTTTCGGTCGACCGGCTGGCTACCGTTAGTCGACCGGTTATTTTTTAAAGTCTCAGTCAGGAGCAGTCGACTGTACCAGTCGACCGATAGTTCATAACGGTCAAATTTTTGAACTATCGGTCGACCGGGCCAGTCGACCGATATGGCCGTTGAACAGTAAACGGGCATATTTTTAATTCTGTTTTAACTTGATTTTTGAAATTAAATATCCGTTGGAGGGTATATTTGGAACTAATTACTTCCTAATCTTCAGTAATTAATTCCTAAACCTAAACCCTAGCCCTCTCCTATAAATAGGGGTGTTTGGGGAGAGTTTCTTTACAACATTTATTCAAGAGAAAATTCAAAAGTTTGGGATATTACAAAAGAGCTTGTTTCTTGTTTTTGTGCTGATATTTCTCATTCATTTTCAGAAGTGTTCTTGATATACTCTCTGAATTTGATTTTCTTTCTTCACTTACACAAGAGCTTCATTCCTTCTCAATATTCTCTAAGGACCTTTGTAAGGGAAGAGATATTTGAAAGAGAGAGTTTGTGATCTTTTGATTACTTAGAAATTGTATTGTGCTGAAATTGTAGGAGTTGGGTACTCCATTTGTAATTGATCTTTGTGATAGTGAAAGTAGCTAGAATCCTTCTGGGGAAGGCGGGGAGTAGAGCTGGGTGCTCGAACCTCGATAACATATCCTTGTGTTTGCGATTGGTTTACTTTACTTGCTATTACTTCTTGCTATTGATTGTGACTTGCATCATTCACTTGCATTCATCTCTATATTTGTTGCTCATTGCTTCATATTTTTAATTTGGCCCTTGATTAGCATTATCACCTATTCACCCCCTCCCCTCTAGGTGATTTTCATCAATTTTCTTACATCAATTTGAACTTGACCAATCCCAAACCTTTGACGTATTAGCAAGTTTTCACATCAAGAAAATTGAATTTGATTGTGAATGTGATCCTGATCCCCAACTTTATGATTCGATTCTAATTTTTGAATCTATATTGACTCGGTATCCTTACCAGATTTGGACCCAATATCTAAGCCAACATTAATTCTTGTACCTATAGAGCTTGAAATTGAACCATACATTTTTGATAGCTACATTCCACTGATGGAAAAAGAATGTGAATATCAATTTTTTGATTTGGAACCAATCTTGAACCAGAACTGACTCTTGATTTAAACTTGATTTAAGTCACATTTTGAGTCAGTATTGTTTCCCGAATATTTCACTCTTGAGCGCAAGTTTAACCATTCAATCAAGTCACATTCTTTTGTTGGACCAAGGTATAGATCATAATGACTCCGAGATGATATTCCAAAATTGGTCATATAAAGGGGATAATTTCATGTTAGGATCTTGCATGATCCTAATCAACTAAGGGATAATAAAACTGAAAATAAGAAAATGGTCATAAGAAGTTTTTTTTTGAAATCCATGTTATTTAGATTGGGCAGCAACACTTAGCTCAATCCAATCACTACCGAAACTACCACCTTGAGGTAATATTTTTTCTTCTCTTTCTTCTATTTCATTCATATATGTATTCATTCATACATGGAGGACAATGCATGAGATAGGTGTGATGGAGAGTTTTAACATAAACATAGGTTTTCTTTTTAATTTATAAAAAAATTCTTTTTATTTTAAAACCTTTTGAAAAGAGACAGTATTTTGGCTTATTTTTTTTATAAGAATCTAAGTTAACTTTAAGAAATAAGAGAATTATAATTATGATTTCTTACTATTGGTTAAAATAAGAATATTTGTTTGATTTTTAGGGTTAGGAAAAAAATTGAAAACTTAATTTAGTATTGATTTTTACCTTGATGAAATATACATACTTTATACACTTACACACATAGAGTTCTAAAATAAAGATTCTTATGCCTTATAAAAGTGTATATATATATTAAAAATTCTCTGATTAAGCTGGGTATTTGTGTCTCATAAAGTATAAGTATTCACTCCTAAAGCGGTCCATTTTACAAAAAAATCCTTAGTTTTATGACCTAGTTTGCTCTTGTCCTTAAAGTCCTTGAGGTGTTTTCTTACCCGTGCCTAA
Source organism: Agave tequilana (assembly GCA_038442645.1). Taxonomy (NCBI): domain Eukaryota; kingdom Viridiplantae; phylum Streptophyta; class Magnoliopsida; order Asparagales; family Asparagaceae; genus Agave; species Agave tequilana. The sequence goes on from JAVJIF010009822.1 coordinate 25,758, forward strand.
GTCCGTCCGGTTTAGGAGTCAGGGACCTAAGGCTCGTTACATGGGAAGATTAGAAAGCCTAATAGAACTAAAGGAGATTATCACCAAAAATATATAAAAATAAGGCATAAGAGTTAGAGTTAAAGACAAATATTCACATTCACGAAGGTACATATGACTTAGGCTAAAATAATAGACTAGATAAGAAATATAGTTTTAAATTTTTACTTTAATTGATAACAAGTTTTTGAGTAGAGACTAAGTTTAGGAGTGAAAATTTGGTTTTTCTATAACTTTTGGATTACTTGAATTTTTGCAAAGAGTACTTCAATATGTTTTTCCTTATCAAAATATGCTTTCAAAATATTAACACTTTGTTTCTCTTTCTTTATGAATTTTGTGGGTGTAATTCACTGAAAACCCTCACGAGATAAAACTCATCCTCTAGGGGCAATCTAGAGGTTTAACGGCTTGTTGCACATACTAACTGCAACCTTGATTCCTACGAAAGTGAATTAGATTAGGTCAGTTATATTTTGCTTTACTACTTTGCTCGAGGACAGCAAAAGATAGGTGTGGGGGTTTGATTGTACACATGCATTGCATATTTAGTGTTATATTTTCTCATTTATTATGTAATAAAATTCTGCTATTTACTTTATTTTAATGTCTAATGGTGTGCAGAATAATTAATGAAGAAAAAGAGAAATAGACCAGTTTATCTAATTAAATCTAGGAATTTTAAAAGCTAAAGCAAATCAATAAAGATCTACTCAAATTCAGAGATTTAGAACAATTTTCTCTGAAGATAGAGTATATCAGGTAAGATAATCTCAGTTAAAAAACCGTTAAAAACTGATTTTTGAAGATCTTTTTGGTTAGCTAAGGATCAATAGGAGATATCACAAAATCAGGCTCAAAACAGAAATCCCAATGGATAAAAAGAGATATCGGGACATTACTGCCACACGAGCCCCCAGATCTGGCAACCTAGCCAGATCCAGGGCGCAAAAACGCGGCCAAAGGCACCTTTTCGAGGCTATTTGTTTGAATCAGGGAAAGCGTTTGCTCCCCTATCTTCGTAGCTATTCCGAATCCAATTTCTCCTTTAAATACTGGCATTTCTGAAGGTAGAAAGGCATCTCTCAACAGAGAGTTTAAAGTTAAGCTTAGGCTTATAATTTAACTTAGGTATATAATTTTCTGTTTTCTTTATGGCTTAACTTAGAGAAGATTTATGGGAGAAGGAGAGAAAAATTTGTATTGAGAGTGACAACAATGTAAACTTCTTCTTTTCTTTCATCATTTTTTATTTAATTAGAAACTTGTTTTTTATTTTTTCTTCTTTTTTTGCTTTTTACTTGCCTCTGCGATGACTTGTAAATTCAAGTGAATCTTATAGCCTCGAATCTGCCTTACTCTTGCAAATGCCATTGATGGCTTATGGTAATAGATAATATTTTTATATTATTTTCTACTTGCACTTTTCTTTGATAGTTTAGATGGGAATGAGGGAGATCCTATATGCCATGCTTTAAATGCCTTCAAGCCAAGGCAAATTGTTGCAACAGATCCAACAAGGTAGGCAAGCGCCGAAGAGGTAAGTAAGTATTTTTTTTAGTTACTTCTTTCTTTATTTCTTAAGTTAGGAACACACTTCTTTTTTCTTTATTCTTCTTTTTAGCTTAGTTTAGATACACATCACAAACACCAAAAACATCACCATCTTCTTCTTCTTCTCCTTTGCTAACGCTTTTCTTTTCTTTTTAAGAAACAAAGAAAAAAATGTTTTAACTGATATTAGTAACTTAGGAAGAACTTACCTAATGCTTTTATCGCAGTCCCTTCTTGTGAATCACGACCCGCACAACCACTTGCTATAGTGGTAGCATTGAGCAACCTCACACTGTCTATTATTAATCTCTAAACTTTACATTTTCTGTGCAGGTAAAAACTCAATCACGTGCCCAATGGGAAAGATTAAACTCAAATACCAGATTAGGGACCTGAGATTCGAGGTAACATGCTATATCATTGATGCCGACACCTCATACAATCTGTTGCTGGCATGATCATGGATTCATCACAACTCTATCATCCTATCCACTCTTTATCAGGTCATGAAATACGCCCATGAAGATGGCAAAGTAAGAATGTTGATAACTAAAAAGCATCCATTTAAGGGGTGGAGAAGTATTTCACGGATTCCTTTCTTTACCAAGATCCTCTTGAGGCTGCCAAGGATCCATCACCGGAGGACTAGACTCTGGCAATAAAGCTAACACTGAACCAGAGCCTAATGAAGAATGCCTCTATAAGCTAAAACCACTTGTACTGAGCGTTGATAAGCTCGATTTCAATACCTCGTCAATTTTGAAGGCAAGTGGTGTATCAATGAGAATTTAGATTTGATTATCTTTCTATACTAGCTTCTAATTCTGTACCATCAGATACTATTACTGATGTAGATAATGATCCCTTGTTTGCAATAGATGCCTTAACATCATTGCATGCACTAATAAGATCATCTTCATGATACATGACAAGACCAGTGATGTGCAAAGAGCCTTCTTTGAAGTGCCATCCAAATATAAGCGCCAGAAGTCAATTCTATTCGAAAGAATCAAGTCTGGGCCAATGACTTGTGGGAGGTCAGAGGATGATTTTGATTCCCCACAATTCTCTCATTACGGGCAAAATTCATACCGTATGATGGAGAATAAGGATATGACCTTACTAAAAGGTTTGGCATGAATTTCAGCAAAGAAAGGTGAACACTACTTCGATCTTTTGTACCAAAGGAAAAGCCCCTGACTATTACCACAAGACTCGAAGGGGATCAGGCTATGTGTCAACGCCAATTCCATCAGACTTCGAGTCTGAAGAATCTCTATATCACAATCACTCGTCAGACACATTGTCGTAGGAATCAGATGTATTCTTGATATCTTCAGAGATCTTTCAGTCAAAATGGTCTCAATTATCCATCTAGAAGATGAAGATGAAGAAATGATCTAGTGAGATACCGATCCATAGATTAAATACTTGAACACTCTCTGGGACTTATGCTTTGAGCAGTGTGAGCCATGTACAGAGGATAAAGTGGTCCAGATCAATCTGGAAAGTGAGGCTAACCCCAAGTCCATCTTCATAAGCGAGAGCTTATCACCTTCAGAGAAAGAAGACCTAATACGTACAAGAGTATATAGACATCTTCACATGAAACTATGAGGACATGCCTAGTCTTAATCCCCAAGTTGCCATGCATTGTCTCAACATCAAACTAGACGCGAAGCCAGTGAGGCAACATCAACAATGATTCCGTCTAAAGATAACGGAGGCAATTGCGGAAGTTAAAAAGCTCATAGACTCTAATTTTGTCTGGAAAGAATAACATCCTGACTGGGTAGCCAACATCATTCCTGTTCCAAGAAGAATGGGAAGATCCAGTTTGCACCGACTTTCGCAATCTAAATATCGCTTGTCCCATAGATGAAGTTCCCCTCTGATCATAGATGCTATGAATGATAATACGTGTAGATTTGGGAGAATGTCTTTCATGGATGGCTTCTTCGATATAATCAAATCAAAATGTATCCAGAAGACAAGAAGCATACATCCTTCAGAACACCATTGGGAGTGTATTGCTACACCGTGATGCCTTTTGGCTTGAAAAACGCGGGGCAACATACCAATGGGCAATGAATATAATCTTCCACGAGCACATACGCAAGACCGTAGAGTGCTACATAGAGGATATTGCAGTAAAAAACTGTGACATATATAACATGGAGATGGGAGAGACTTGATGGTTGACTACATCTTATCGGGTGAATGTCATGAATCCATATCTCATTGTAGGGGACATAGTATTGCTAGCGACCTTCCCTTTTCCATTTTCGGTTACTTATTTTGCCTTAACGGGCTGGCCCTGGTCTCAGCAGTCAGGGTATCTTTAAGGCCGTGATCTCGAGTATACACAGGGTACACCCACTGGATTAGAGATCCTTAAGCATTGGGTTTCTAATTAACCTAATAAAATAACATAAACAATGGTGACGTCAGGAACGCTTGTTATTTGGCCACTCTCTTATTTGGATTATGGTACTCTTATGCCATTTTCGGATGGGTTGGCTAGAGTACGAGCTCCAGTATGAACTGCTAGTGGTATAGGACGCTGGAAGAGATTTATTAAAATATCAGGCGGTACTGATTGTTATTATTGTATAAATCTAATGACACACTCGATACATGTATAGTATTGTCTACTTATACTTATAACAGTTCCTGCTATCTTATCTACTATCATGTCACATGTATACTTTACATTTCTTGTATTTTTCACAAACACACTATTCATGTACACGTTTACTCTGCATTTCATGCATTCTTTGTTTCATGTATTCTCTATAAACATATTGTTTTGGTATAATTACATACACTATAGTGTTATTACTTCTGTTTATTTCATGTATAAATGTTCATATTTATCATCACTATATTGTGTCATGTTACTAGTACTATTAGTTCAAATAGTAAATATAAAGTAATTAAGGCTTAACACGTGTAATACAAATAGATTACAATAATGTATACTTAAAATTCTTTATCTTATCTCATATTACATATTATAGATCTATTAGTAGTTATTAAACAATACAATGTTAATTGATATATATATATATATATATATATATATATATATATATATATATATATATATATATATATATATATATATATATATATATATATATATATATTATATATATATATATATATATATATATATATATATATATATATATATAATATCGATTGTTAGAAAAACTATATTATATCATAAGTATTTAAACATGTAATATATATTATTATAATTGTACTACTAGTATAGTATATATTGCTGTTTTCTTCATTTTACCACTCACTATGTCACTTTCTGACGATCTTAAATTTGCATGCCTAGATTGGAGATCTGAGATATCAAAGTACTTGATATTTCATTGGATATTAGTAGGAGATCTCGACGATTTTATTATTCATAGATATCTTATTATCCTATATTTATTTTCTTATTTATCCATATTTCCATATCTATCATGATTACTGACCCTTTTACATGTATTCTTGTACTTATTTATGTTAGAATTATTATATATACTTTATTTATTTTCGGTACTGACGCTTAGCATACGTATATGAGGGTATTTTCGGCTTGCATATGTACGCCATCGTAGCGTTCCTGTATCTGCGGGATTGGGGCGTCGAATGCAAGCTTATTTGGAGAATTTCCAAGATGTAGCAGTACCTCCAAGAGTAAAGATTTATCCGCTAGCTGATTTCGATTTCTCAAAATATGTAATCTCGTTTGCATCATTGTACTCTTCAAGTACATGTGGATACTTCCTATATCTCAAGTAGCCTACTACTTATAACAGGGCAGTCTAATAATTGTCTCTAAGATTACTAGTGTACCTACTCAATTTGCTTACATCGTAAGCTATATGAGGTCTAGTGCAATTCATTAAGTATATTATACTTTTAATGATTTGAGAATACTTCATCTGTCATTTTTCAGTTCTTATATTCATGTGAAGGTGGTGTGTGAGAGAAAAAGACTTGTATTTTCCTTGATCTTATGTTCCTTGAATCTTTCTATTATCTTTTCTAGGTAATGTGACTCAGATAAACTAATTTCATCTGGAGCTCTAGTAATTTTAATTTCTAAAATTGCATCAGCAACGACCTGATCTTTCATATCAAAGTTTTTGGATAACATCTCTTTAGTAAACTTAATAACTTTAATATTAGTCCTGAGTGACAACATGTCGTCGATATAGAGACATACAATGATATATGCATTTCTAACTGTTTTAGTGCAAACACACTTGTCGTATTCGTTGATAATGAATACATCCTTGATCATGACACTACTGACCTTCTCATGCCATTGTTTAGGAGCCTGTTTCATCTTCTTTCCACATTTGTGCTTCTTGGATAGACGTAGCCTCCTTAAATATATGAGGCTCGCTTGCAAGCACATATGTTACGAAGTTTAGACCAAAGAATTTAGTGATTCTTGATCTCTTACTCCTTCTTAGTTCAACTTCTGCATCATTGTCGGTTCACTAGGTCCTTCTTCTCTGAAGGTTGTTTTCATGTGTGCTTGTCTCAAAAATATTGTCTTTTTTCCGTTTATAAGAAAAGACGTCTTCAAAAAACACATCATCTCTTGATTTGATAATCATGTTTATATGAATATCTGGTATTTTTGATTTGTGTATCAAAAAACTGTAGGCACTACTATTCAAGGTATAACCTATGTAAATACAGTCTACTGTTTTAGATCCCAATTTAGTCTTCTTAGGTAGTGACACTGGTACATTTGCAAGGCACCCCCATATTTGAGGTAAAGGTTGGAAGGAGGCCTTCCATGTCATAACAAATAGAAAAATACTATGTTTTTTGTGAGATACCCTGATTTGCGGTTAATAAGGCTCCTCCATAAGTCCTGCGGTGATCTAAAACTTACGAGCATAGAATTGACCATCTCTTTTAAAGTTCTATTTTTTCTTTCAGCAATCCCATTATGCTGAGGAATATGTGGTGATGTGATTTGGTGGATTATACCAAATTTTATACACAACTCGCTAAATTCATTGGATTCATATTCTCCGCCTCGATCAAATTTTAGAATCTTTACGTTTTTATTGAGTTAATTCTCAATCTTGGATTTGTACGCTATAAACAAACTTATGGCTTCGACTGATCAGAGTCTTACTATACATCATTTAGTATTCAAGAAAACATCATATAATGAACTTCTTAGTACTGACATCCTCCATTTTCGGATTAGGAAGAGGAGCAAACAACAAAGTCTGGTTCAGTACTCTTAGTGCCCTATTGATACTCTTTTGAAAAGTATCAGATGTTATCTGCAATTCAATGTAGAGTAGAAATTAGCAACTTCAATATACGTCCTCAGTATTTTTAAGAAAAATGAAAATTATTAAACAACTTTCAAAATAAACTTTTAAAAGAAAGATCTCATGTTGGTATTTTGTAAAATAGGAATTAAGAGATTTGAAATCTTGGTAAAACAAAAATCAATTGCTGATACAACCTGCACTAGAAAAAGCGTAATTATCTTAAAATTGTTGTTCTTGAAAATTCCATTCAAGATCAAGATCAACCGGTCCAATCGGAGAGATCGGTGAAAATTAGGTGGGAGATTTTACGTCCAGTTGAATGTTTCTTAATTATAAAATCACCTTTCATTCCCTTCTTTAGACACCAATTTGACTGATATTTAGTCAGTCTCGTATTAGTAATAAATCAGCAAGATAAATAACTCAACGATAAATTATCTAGTAATAATATTTATTAAAATAAATATTCCAGTATGAATACTTAATCAACATAATCCCTTCAATAAGAATGTTAGTTCAAATAGATAGAAAATATAATGGAATTCAATAATTCCTGCAACCACTGAGTGTTAGTATAAATGGACAGAGTAACAGAATAAAAGCAAATTTTAGAGTGAGGTACACATAAAATGAATCTTCTTAAACAATTACGTCTCCTGTTATGGTGCATACGGGATAATGGACGCTACTCTCTCAAGATACAACATTCTTTCACGTGTTCTGCGTAGCACTTTGCAAAATTATGTAGAGTCGAACCAAAATTGACCTGTACCTTTCACTTTTTAAAAGAATGGAAGTAAAAAAAGGACACAGACTAAAAATCAGGATTCGGACAGAATTCTGAAAGGAATTCAATAAAATTTCCTTGAACTCATTTATTCTTATGGTTGTTGTTATTCTGAATTTTTTTGGATGATTCTTTTTAGAGTGGAATTTTGCACTTTATATAGGAATTCGGAGTAAGCCTTTCAGAGTAGACACATCCATTCGATCAGAATGGGCACAACCATTCCAAGCACACATCTGGTTAGTTGGAACGGGCGCAACCTTTTCGAACAGACACATCTGTTCGCAAACAGATACATTCATTCGGCCGAAACAGGTTGTCCCTAAATAGACACATCTGTTCTGTCGGAACGGGAGCAATTGTTCCAATAAACATGTATGTTTGCCCAACAGACACATCCATTCATATACCACTTCCGATATGGGAGTTCTTCACTCTTTTTGATACAATTTAGCTGTTATTTTAGGCCAACTTCCGACTTGAAATCTCATTTTTCGGAAACGGAATTGAACATGTGAATATACCATGTTCATTCCAAATGGAAGAAAAACACATTCCAACCATCTCTCACCCATTCCGAACAGGGGTCCCGCCTAAAATTCAGCTCAAATTTCCTAAAAACTCACTTGGATAATTCCAAGTTTCCAACAGGGTTTCTACTGTATGTGCGAATTATGTTTACCTTGTCACTGATGCGACCACATGGGAGCAAGATAGATGATGGCTGGGTGGTGTATTAGTCAGCTAACCAATGACGGGTCATAACTTGGTAATTGTGAGGATAATTCGTGTACCCATGGTTCATGCTTTTTAGTTAACATGACAGACACAAGAGTTGTGCTTGGCCTCAAAGAAGAAAAAGTGGATGGTGATAGTTTCTTCAAGGTTTTATCTCGGACGACACCTGGACTTGTGTTGGAGACATTACAATTGTCGACAACCTCAACTTATACTGCTTCTTCATCGATGAACCTTTTGGGTTTCAATGCGAGTTCTCTGCGTTACGTGAGAGATGAGACTGCTGCATTTTGTATTTTCAACCCTCTACCAATTCGTGGACAGCTATGGACCTATGGTTCATCTAAACACAACTAACACAGTATCTTCTCGTGTATGTGCTCATTTTTGCCTTTATGCTAAAAAGCTCTTGCTCTGCCACCTGCTGCGACGATCACTTGGTCGGATCTTACTCGTTCGCCTTCTTCCAGAAATCGCCGGAAAGGGAAAGAGCCTGCTCCTCCCATCTGTCTCCGTGTGTCCAAGCATCCTTTGAAGGCCCCCAAGCAATCCAAGAAGCCATCCTATGCTTTCAAGATAGTTGATCTCTGTAGGGAAGGAGGAGATAGAGGAGATGGAAGAAGGTAGGACAGAGATTGGAAGACAAAGGAGCAAGACGGCGCATTGCAGCAGGCCAGGATATGCTCCCAGTCGACCGCCCGGTCGACCAGTGGAGAAGGCCAGTCGACCGCCCGGTCGACCGGTGTGTACGACATGTACAGGTTTAGCCCAGCCGACCGCCCAGTCGAGCGTGGCAAGGAGCGGTCGACCGCCCGGTCGACTGACTGAAAGCAAGCTGCTCTCGGTTTGGGTTCGGTCGATCGCCTTGTCGACCGTGGACATAGGTCGGTCGACCGGGCGGTCGACCGACAGACGCGTTTTGGCTTTCCTTTCAGGATTCGGATTCCTTTTCCGTTTGGGATCGAATCCAATCGGGGTTTCCTAAAACTCAGGGACTCTGTGACTATAAATAAGGGATATAGCCCTCATGTATTGTATCCCTGAAAGTTCCCTCAAGTATCCCTCTGTATTTGTTTATTGAATCAATAAAATCTCTCTCCCTTGCCCCGAGAACGTAGGCACGTTGTCGAACCTCGTTAAATACTGTGTTGATTGTTTTTTTTCTATTGTTTCTCTATTCTTGTCGTGTTGGGTACGTCTCCGGCTGCATCAGTCTCCGCCTGGTTGGTGGATTCCTCAGAGAGGTTGTTGTCTTGCGCACCACAATCTCCTTCATGGCGATGATGCCACGAATGGTGATTTAGGCCTGGATCACTATACTGGCTGATATTTTTCTTATTTATGTTTTTTTCTTATTTTTTTGTTTACCTGTCTTTCTATGTAAAGAAATGTAATTAGTACAAAAAGATAAAAAGAATCACATCCAGTCACAAAGTAATAAACAACTGTGGATGTTAACATCCTTCTATGTGAATAACACTTCACTTTAGTCTACACTCCACAAACTACCCTTTCCACACAGTGGAAGGGCCTGTTTGTTTGGTGAAATGTGAGCTGAAAAAGATGAATATAGTGACCTCATTGTTAGTTTTCCCCCATTTAATTAAATCACGTTTGTTTGAAATTTTCAGAAAATCAGAAAAGCGACATTGGCGTAGTAAAACTTTAGTGATTTTCACTTTGCTTTCACTACAAAATAGATGAAAACTGAGTGAAAAACTGATAGTGTGGGACCCCCTAACAAATTTTCTTAAAAATAACTGATGGAGTGAGCCTCATTGTTAGTTTTCTTAAATGATTTTCTGAGCCAAATAAGCTCATATGCTAAGGGTGTCAAAGTGGACATTTTCCACAAGCTATGTGCCCCCAAATTCAAACTTCATTCACTCTTCTCTACTCCCACTCAAGTCATAACTCAAGTGATCAAATCAAAATCATTCAAATTGTTGATGGCATCGGCTTGATTCTGATCCCCAAGGACCCCACAATCTACAGATCTCAACCAATGCTGAATCTGATCACCTCAAAATTTAAGGCAAGGAGCCTCTGAGAGCCTCCCCCTCTCAATTCTCAAAGTCTGAACTTGTGTGCAAGACCAATATGCAGCATTCAAGCAGAGCATTCAAGGAGCCTGGAGGAGATTCGAATGTCAACCATTTGAATCCCAATCCAGCAGCCCGAAGTGAATTAAAGCCAGGCGCCTCTTTTCTCACTCGCTTCGCTGAGTCTGGAGAGAGCTCAGAGAGCAATCTCTGCAGGCAGCAATAAATCCCAACAAAACATCTCGTGATCCATGGCTCTCTCTCGGCTCCCCAGGCGCCTGAAGCCTTCTCTTCACGAGTTTCGCCTCTCATTGTCAATTGCCATCCTCCTTCAAATACCTCCGCTGTCTCAGGCAAACCAACACAACTCCAATTGTCCGAGCTAGAAAAGAAGAAGAAAAACTGTTGCAATGAAATATCACATGCATCTCTCCTGCTCCTCCATTGTCATCTCCTTCTTCTTCTTCTTCTTCTGCTGCTGCTGCTGCTGCTGCTTCGCCGACCTGCAGACCTACATTGTCCAGCTCCACGCTGACTCGACAATCACCTCCAGTTTCGAAACTAAGCTCCAATGGCACCACTCGTTCCTCGAGAAGGCCGTCGAAGACTCTGATTCCTCCTCCTCTTCTCGGCTTCTCTACTCGTATGATGTTGCAATTGAAGGCTTTGCTGCCCGTCTTGACGAAGTGGAGGCTGCGGCATTGAAAAGATTTCCAGGTGTCATCTCGGTCAGGCCTGATCGCCGATTGGAGATACACACTACTTACTCGCACAAGTTTTTGGGGTTGAGCGTCAGGGGAGGAGCCTGGGCTCAATCGGGCTTCGGCAGAGGGTCCATCATCGGTGTGCTCGACACCGGTGTCTGGCCGGAGAGCCCAAGCTTCAGCGATCGCGAAATGCCCCCAGTCCCGGCGAGATGGAAGGGGGTCTGCCAGCAAGGGGAGAACTTCAGCTCCTCGAACTGCAACCGCAAGCTCATCGGCGCGCGGTTCTACTCAAAAGGCCACGACGCCTCGACATTCCCGCCGCCACCGGCGGCGACGGAGTACGTGTCGCCCCGCGATGCACACGGGCACGGGACCCACACGTTGTCGACGGCCGCCGGATCGGCAGTCCGCAACTCGAGCGTGCTCGGGGTCGGCACAGGCGAGGCGGAAGGAGCCGCTCCTGGCGCGCACGTTGCAATCTACAAGGTGTGCTGGTTCAGCGGGTGCTACAGCTCCGACATCCTGGCCGGGATGGACGACGCGGTCCGCGACGGCGTCGACGTCCTCTCGCTCTCGCTCGGCGGGTTCCCGATACCTCTGTTCGAGGACAACATCGCCATCGGCGGCTTCCGGGCCGTCGAGAGGGGCGTCTCCGTCGTCTGCGCCGCCGGCAACAACGGCCCCATACCGAGCTCCGTCGCCAACGAGCCCCGTGGATCACCACAGTCGGGGCGAGCACCATGGACCGGAGGTTCCCGGCGGTGGTCCGGACCGGCGACCGACAGGTGCTGTATGGAGAGTCAATGTACCCGGGAAATCAGTTTTCAAAAAATGGCGGGAAGGAGCTGGAGCTGGTCTATGTGAGTGGCGGGAGCAAAGGGGGTGAGGTCTGCTACAAGGGCTCCCTTTCAAGAGCTCAGGTCGGAGGGAAGATGGTGGTGTGCGACCGGGGAGTCAACGGCCGGGCCGAGAAGGGCGAGGTGGTCAAGGAAGCCGGCGGCGCCGCCATGATCCTGGCCAACACGGAGATCACCGGGGAGGAGGATTCTGTCGACGTCCATGTACTGCCGGCGACACTGATCGGATTCCTGGAATCCATCAGGCTGAAAAGGTACATCAACTCCACGAGGCGGCCGACCGCTCGCCTGATGTTCGGAGGAACGACGATCGGGCGGTCGAGAGCGCCGGCGGTCGCACTTTTCTCGTCTCGCGGCCCGAGTTTAACTGGCCCATCTGTCCTCAAGCCCGACATTGTCGCCCCCGGGGTGAACATCATCGCGGCGTGGCCGGAAAACCTAGGCCCATCCGGGCTCCTAGAAGACCACCGCCGGTCTAATTTCAGCGTCCTCTCTGGCACTTCGATGGCGTGCCCCCACGCCAGCGGCATCACGGCCCTAGTGCGCGCGGCCCATCCGTCGTGGAGCCCGGCGGCGATCCGCTCCGCCATTATGACCACCGCCGACACTTCCGACCACTACGGGAAGCCGATCATGGACCAGTCTCGGCCCGCAGGGGTCTTCGCCGTGGGAGCCGGGCACGTCAATCCAACGAAGGCGATCAATCCGGGGCTCGTCTACGACATCCAGCCATCAGACTATGTCACTCACCTCTGCACCCTCGGCTACACCAAATCGGAGATCTTCACCATCACTCACCGGAACACCAACTGCCGCGAAATCCTTCAAAGGAACAAGTACTTCAACCTCAACTATCCCTCCATTTCAGTTGCTTTCAGGAGAGGGAAGAACACTCAGGTGATCATTCAGAGGACAGTCACAAATGTCGGGCCTCCCAACTCGAGTTATGCAGTGCAGGTAAGCGCCCCAACAGGAGTCAGAATGAGGGTTTCGCCGCCAGTTCTGACATTTGAGGGAGTCAATGAGAAGAAGAGCTATAGAGTCTGGTTCGAGTCGATGAAGAAGGTGGCAGCGAAGGGGGTGAGTTTCGCCGAAGGGCAGCTGATATGGGCGGATCACCATGGGAAGCAGTACAAGGTGAGAAGCCCAGTTTCAGTGACCTGGGCAGGGTAGTAGAAAGGAGGCAAAGTTAGCATCTCACTCTCAAGGCTGATTTTATCTAGATATAGAGAATTCTGATATAATTCCGAAGACGGTTATAAGCCTGGAAGGAGTCAAGCAGGATGAACTTCTTTATAACTGAATAAAGAAGAGATTTGTCCTTGATATATGACACTTTCTATAGAGAATGTAAGGAGCTTCTTCATGTATTCAAGTAGACATGGCTCAAGTTTGACAATAAAATTCCTTTGAATTTAATGCTTATGAGCTCCATGTTTGTTTCAATCCTCAATAAATGCTTATGATTGCAGATCATATTGTTTACTTCCATGATCACAATGCTATCACTGTGACTGACTCTTCTGTGCACCAAACTAAATTGAAGAATTTGGCATATATGCAATGTGAGTAAGATACAAAGATCTCTATTTCTGAAATGTTATGAAGCTTCGCGAGTGTTGCGTCCTCCGGAGGTCCAAAGCCAAAATCAGAGTTGTCGAGAGCTATCACAAAACTAAGAACAGAAAGCAAAAATAGAGAACACAAGATTTAACGAAGTTTGACAAATTGCCTACGTCCTCGGGGTAAAAAAGAGAGATCTTCTTAAACAAATTACCAATACAGGTTATAAATAGAGTACCGAAACTCCCAATATATAGCCTCAGAAAAATTCAATAGAAGAAAACTCAATCAGATCAAGAATTCTCTTCAAAAATGAAACTCGAATTACACTCAAACTACAAAATACAACTCGCATGTGAAGTTTCCAAACTGCTCTTGATGGATGTCCAGCCTCTTCAAGTTGCTTCTCCGCCCGAAATGAGAACGACCTTCGAACTGCTTCTCCAAACTGATACTCTGAGCTGCCTTACTCCAGAGTGGCATCGAGCTACATGTGACTCTGAGATGCCTCTCTGATAGTGAAACTCTAAACTCGCCCAAATGCCCATATCCAGAGTGTTGCTCTCGCTCCGGGATCTGTAGAGGAGACTTCTCAAAGAATTTTTGGTCTGAGAGCTCCGCCCCTGAGCCTCCGGGAGGGGGCTCCCCCTCTTCTAACCCCCATAGCGATCTAACCACACAGGTTGATTAGCGTAGTGACTCCGCGTAAGGCGACAACTCATCCTCCTGTGCATTGTCCGGGTCCTGCAGTGGCTGTGCAAATGTCTAGTACGGCTGATGGGCTAATCTTCTACAACATTCTGGGCCATCTGTAAACACAAAATTGGTTGAGTTAAAAAACTCCATCTTTTAAATCTACTCTCCTCAATGAGTTCAAAGCTTGAATATTTATGTACTGATATCAAAAGTCAAGGGTAAAACATTAAAACCTTCAATCTGGATGCACCCATCAAAGGAGAAGTTTAAGTACTTCAAGAAAACCCATGAAATCACCATCCCACATGGTATACTTTTTCTCAGGATTTTGCTACTTCCTATTTGTTGAAGAACAGAAGTTAAAAGCTTTCCTATTTGTTGAAGAACAGAAGTTAAAAGCTTTGCCAGCCAAGTATCAGTTTGTGTCAGAAACCAGAGCCTTTATGGGGCATGCCTTTTTCCTTCATATTGATGCACATGTTTCTGTTGGTTAAAAATCTTTTGCCTGCTCAACATCCAGTACGTTGTTTATGTTGCAGCTCATGCCTACAACTTGCTCTCAACAGTACAAGTGAACACCAAACAGATAAATGACAGCTCATCGAAAATTATATTTTTGTTGCAGCCTCTGAAAGTATCTGTCAAGTCCACCAAATTTGTGGATGTGAAAATTGTTAGATTTACAGAGGTAAATTTTCATTAACTCTGAATAACTACATCTTTATTTGACACTAACGAATTACAAATCACAAGTTACATGAATTCACGGGACCCCGTTTATATCCACTCTATGAATCGTTCTCTTCAGTCAGTTCCTAACTTTCTTTGGCATTATACAAAACTGCACCCAGACACCATGCATGTCATTTTACCAGAAGGTATGGTGAGTTTATATCACAGACATGGAAATTCAGGTAAAATAATAGAAACTTCTAGATCATCAGCATTATAGTAATTGACAAGATCTACAAAATGATGAGTGTTAAATGGAAACAACAATTTTTTTTCACCCTATACATACAATATGCACAGAACCATTTGAGAGCAGAACTATATATAACACTTAGGTCGGATTAAACAAAATTTTGACAATCATCGACGATAAAACTTACAAGAAACTTGTATAAGAACAGGAAAGAGAGGGAAATTTAAGAGAGAAGAATGTACACTGCGTCATTTCTTGATGAACTGCAAGCCGTTGGCGGTTGCATACCTCTCCATAAAGCTCAAGAAACGGTCCCATTCTCGTGGATATACTTGGCTTCTATTCTCGCTGGCTTTCCATTTCACAAGTTATGTAGGGAGAGAAGAGATAAAAATTATGGTCGAGTTTTTTAAACTCGTCGGAAGAAATAGTGAAGAGATCGGAAGTCAAAAAGGAGCAAGAACACATCGAATTGCTGGCTAGCAGCAATGGCCGGCCGACCGTCCGGTCGACCGGTGTGCACAACATGCACAGGGCCACCCGGTCGACTGCTCGGTTGACCATAGCAGGAGAACGGTCAACCGAACTGTCACGCCCCTCTTCCTAAAATACGTGGAAACGGAGTCGCGACGAGAGTCGGCGACGTATATACACGAGGAAAATACTCCACGTATATACGCTAAGCCTAAAGTAACCTGAACAAGCTATAAATCTGAACCATAATAATCAACCATCACTGCAATAATACATATAAAGGCTACACATGATCTTAAATGAAATAAGGAATAGAATAGAAGCCAAGTGTGATATACAGGAATCAAAGAACAATAGCAGGAATAAAAATGCAAGAATACCAGAATAAAAAGGGAGAGAGAGAGTGTCCGGTTCCTCGCAAGTCGTACAGTCTCATCATACATCTGCACAATAGAACAAGCGTCCAATATCTGGACGTACAAATCTAGGGTCGTCAGAAAGCGACCTAGTGAGTGTGTGTGTAAAGGGAGAGCTCGTGCATATAAACAAGGTGCATAAAATATTAACAAGAATAACTGCAAATATAAGATAATCAAATAACATGATACATAAGCAACTGGATAACAATAGCAAGAATAAGAGTACAGGTACAAGACAAGTAAAACAACTGTAACAAACAACTGATGTCTAGATGTGTATCCTAGTAATATCACTAACCTGGTACATAATCTGGTCCTGGTTACAATCATGTGTCTATCATAATGATATATATAGATATACAATCAGGTGATTACAGTCAGTCACAATACATCAACAGTTTATTATTAATTATGTCAGCGAATACCAATTGTCACATGTAATAGACACATCTCATACTACGCCTACCACACATGCCAATCGATGTCCTCAGTTATTGAAACTGATCGGTTGGAGACATTGTCCATGTTTTAGATGGGTCCCGTGCATACCCGGGACCACGGCCCAGACTCCTGGCGCTGAACCAGGACCTACCGCAAGGTAGTCAGGAACATGTAAATAGGAACAGGTACATGTATAACATGTATAACAGGAACAGGACGGGGTGTCAGTCACCCCACGGAAACCCTGCAGTGGAACCCTCTTTCGGCTGCGCAACCTAAATCCTAGGTCCACCCAAAATACGGACGCTGTCTCCTCCATCAATCTCCCCAATCCCAGTGTAAGTTATTTGTTATCATGTTTTAGTTTATCAAGATTATTTAATGTGCATGTTACTTAAATCAATGGGATAACTCAGTGGTAGTCACGGTAACAATATCACATGTAATCAGGATACCGGTATAACATAAATATACAATATCAAGGAACAAGATACCGGTATGACAGGAATATATAACAAGTATAACATGCGGGTGTGGTTACCGTGTAATAATATTTTTCCTAGCAATTAAGTAGCATGGACCAGATAGTTATCAGGTAGATACCAAGTATAATCAGTCAGGTTTCTCAGGTAAATCAAGATATCTAAGATGGGTAATGATCTACTGTCATGAATAGAATAATCCGGGTAATGTATGTAATCAACTTATAATCTCAAAAGCTATCCTCATGAATCTCAAACATCAAACCTTATTAAGGTAATCTGGTACAGTAATCACAAGTCCCATAAATCAACAATCGATTCTCTCATCCAACGATCAACTCTGATACTCAAGTCATCGATATATCCAAATCTCAATAACTGAAATACTACATGTTTTGATACATAAAATCAAATCTTCATTTTCCAATTCTATCAGGATTATCACACACTCTCACTCTATCAAGGTCAATCACAGGATCCCAAAGTCAAGTAACATATCAGATATATATCTAAGATCTATCAGGTCAAGTCAATTCAATCAATATCTATTCCTCAAAATCAGATCCATCCAACTCAAGATCATAACTAAAGAGAGTAACGTCCTCAATCAATAAGAAATCTAGATCATCTTTATATCTAGTATCCAACGTCGGTAAGATCATCAGTACTCCATCAACATAATTAAGGTAAATTCGAAAGTCTTTGGTCTAATAATCTAAAACTAAGATCATGTTACATGTCTATTTCAAGAGTAAGCTATACACTCACATAATGACAATCCAACAAGATCAAGCTCCTCTATAAACTGATCAAGATCCAATATGAATATATCATAGGTCAACTCCAACTCTAACTAAGTCAATACCAGTCCAAGTATCAGCAAATCAGTATATTGGTAAAGTAATGTCATATCTAACACTTTCCCGTTATCCATGGGAATTCTAGTCGGGATAATCACCAACAACTGCCAATAAACACTATGCCTAATATATGTCCTCTAACCTCAAATATAACGTAGTTCAACTGATAGTATATCAAATCAAGTCACAGTCCAGGGTATCCAATACTAGGCCTAAGCCAATACCGGTAATCTACTGACACATGAAATGACACTAACCAATACTCTGATCAACAAAATAAATAAGGTGAATATTCGCTCATGACTCATAGAGTGATACAGGTATTCACACTGGTAAAATAAATTAAATTGTCACATGAAATGATAAAAGTAAAACATAATACATATAGACAACGGTAAATGAGAAAATGAGACAAAAAGTAAACACTCACATGAAATGACGCAGTTTCGGAATCGAATCGCCGTCTGGTCTTCACTGCACGAACCAGTACTGCTCTACGGATCATCCCATGGATCAGTCTTCGAATCACCATTGTATCGGGTCCACAGCGAGCACGAATCTGAATCGAGTCCGGATCTCCTGAAGCTGGGTTCGGATCTCACCGAACAAATCCGAATGCTGTAGCACGCAACCAACACATACAAATAAATATAATACACGTTAAACACCCACACGTGCATACGGACACATACGCGTATACCCACACACGTACATATACAAGTATACACATACATACGTACTATATGCATACATACCCACACTTACATACATATTATATATACACGTATACACGAGTATATACATATATACATATAAATATGTAAAGTCATATACATATACATATCTAAACACCCATATTCACAGTAACACTCAAACACACACACACATGAAAATAAAACACACATTATTTATACTCCCATCTACATAACATAAAATGAGAAGGAGAAGAACAAGAGGGAGGAGATGGACTCACGGCCGTGAGAGAGGGCTCCGGCGCGGCGGAGGAGTTGGAGATCGCGGGGGCTCGCCGGAGGAGAGGTCTCGGGCTGTCGCGGTGGCTGGAACAAGGTGGATGAGCAGGGGTGTTCGTTGACGGATTCGGGGCTGCCGAGGGGAGGCCGGGGAGGAAGAGCAGCCGGCAAGGCTGCGCTACCTTGGAGGTTGGGCTGCTGCTGCCCAAGGGAGGGAGGCGGCCAGGGCTGGTGGTGGTTCGGCCACTGCAAGGGGGATAGCGGCTGTCGACAAGGGGCGCTGGTGGTGGTGCTCGGCTGCCGGGTCTCGCTGGAGATGGCTGGACAGTGCGCTGGATGTGCAGAGAAGGGGGTGCGGTCTGGGGTGCATGGCCAAAGGGCGTCTGTGCAGGTGGGGAGAGGGCTCCTTGCGTGGGTGCAGGGGAGCATGGCAGGGCTGCTGCCATTGGGAGATGCCCACGGCAGTGAGGGGAGGGGGCAAGGGGGTGTTGGTCATGGTTGCCGTTGCCGTGGGCGTTCGGCAAGGAGGTGAAGGGCGGCTGGATGAAAGAGGAGACGGGGATTAGTGATTAGGTTTAGGTTAAGGATAGGATTATATAGGGTTAGTTAATGGGTTGCGGGTTTGTGGGTTCAATGGGTATAAATATAGGGTATTGGGTTTGAGGGTATTGGGTATGAAAACGGGTTTGCTAATGGGTATTGGGTATGAGCTATCGGGTAGGGTCATGAGTATAGGATTAAATAGGGATAAAACTGGGTTAATGGGTATTGGATATGGAAAGATAATGGGTTGGAGGTTGGATCCAAATAGGTAAATGGGTAATAGGATACAGGGCAACGGAATATGGAAATGGGTTGAGAGAATAGGGATAAAAAGGAGAAGGAATAATACTACTACTAAAAATAATAATCCAAAATTAACAACAAAATTACTTTAATCAAAATATTAATAATAATAATACCAATAACATTACATGACCATACTAATAATAAAACAATTAATAATATTAAATAATAACACTAATAGCAACAACAACAATAATAATAATAGTTATTAAAAATACATGACGGCAATTAACAATAACAATGAAAATTAAAAAACTGTTAATAAGGTTGTATATATATATATATATATATATATATATATATATATATATATATATATATATATATATATAGAGAGAGAGAGAGAGAGAGAGAGAGAGAAATGTAAATCAGCTGACACAGGAGGCAACTCCCTCCTATGTCGCACTCAAAAATCAATTTCTCGAGTGAATTTTCAAGATCCGACCACACATTATCATCTTCATATTCTAAGATATACATATATAAAAAATCAAGTGATTTGACGTTTGTTTACTCCATTTTCTTTGGTTCAAATATTAACGGTTTTTTTAACAATAGAACAAAATGGAACGATTAGATCAATGAGTAAATGAATTTCAAATCACTTGATTTTTTATATATGTATATTTTAGAATATGAATATGATAATGTGCGATCGGATCTTGAAAGTTCACTCGGAAAATATGATTTTTGAGTGCGACATAGGAGGGAGTTGCCTCCTGTGTCAGCTGATTTACATTTCTCTCATATATATATACACACACACACACACACACACACACACACACACACACACACACACACACACACACACATACACATGTATGTAAAACATGTAAATAATGATACATAATTCGGATTAAAATTAAATAAAACAGAAATACAGTATTATCAAGTAGGGGATATTACATTCTACCCACCTTAACAAAAATTTCGTCCTCGAAATTTCAATAAAGCGGGGAATAATAAAAATCAAATTAGAAAGAAGATGAAGCTTCTACTATGCTTCTCACTGCATCAAGACTTCACCATGCTTCTACTGCGCGCTCTGATCTCTGCTACCGCTTCAACATGGAGTGGTCAAACTCAGGAGATAAAATTAGGGAAAATAGAATCGAAAAGATGATAGGAATCAAGATGGAACCCAGATTACTTTAGAAAAAGAGTTAGAATCGGGGATATCAACAGATCAAAGAGATGGATATCAAAGGGGGAACGATCAATTCCAAATGGACTCAATATCATCGTATGGATAATATATGTATATTGTAGTGTAAATGTAACTTGTCTCAGGTGACCGGTAAGAACTAGGTTCTCTTTTTATGTCGAACCTGGCTCTGATACCAAGAAACCCTGTCACGCCCCGCTTCCCAAAATACGTCGAAACGGAGTCGCGACGAGAGTCGACGACATATATACACGAGGAAAATACTCCACGTATATACGCTAAGCCTAAAGTAACCTGAACAAGCTATAAATCTGAACCATAATAATCAACCATCACTGCAATAATACATATAAAGGCTACACATGATCTTAAATGAAATAAGGAATAGAATAGAAGCCAAGTGTGATATACAGGAATCAAAGAACAATAGCAGGAATAAAAATGTAAGAATACCAGAATAAAAGGGGGAGAGAGAGAGAGTGTCCGGTTCCTCGCAAGTCGTACAGTCTCATCGTACATCTGCACAATAGAACAAGCATCCAATATCTGGACGTGCAAATCCAGGGTCGTCAGAAAGCGACCTAGTGAGTGTGTGTGTAAAGGGGAGAGCTCGTGCATATAAACAAGGTGCATAAAATAATAACAAGAATAACTGCAGATATAAGATAATCAAATAACATGATACATAAGCAACTGGATAACAATAGCAAGAATAAGAGTACAGGTACAAGACAAGTAAAACAACTGTAACAAACAACTGATGTCTAGATGTGTATCCTAGTAATATCACTAACCTGGTACATAATCTGGTCCTGGTTACAATCATGTGTCTATCATAATGATATATATAGATATACAATCAGGTGATTACAGTCAGTCACAATACATCAAAAGTTTATTATTAATTATGTCAGCGAATACCAATTGTCACATGTAATAGACGCATCCCATACTACGCCTACCACACATGCCAATCGATGTCCTCAGTTATTGAAACTGATCGGTTGGAGACATTGTCCATGCTTTAGGTGGGTCCCGTGCATACCCGGACCACGACCCAGACTCCTGACGCTGAACCAGGACCTACCGTAAGGTAGTCAGGAACATGTAAACAAGAACAGGTACATGTATAACAGGAACAGGACCGGGGTGTCAGTCACCCCACGGGAACCCTGCAGTGGAACCCTCTTTCGGCTGCGCAACCTAAATCCTAGGTCCACCCAAAATACGGACGCTGTCTCCTCCATCAATCTCCCCAATCCCAGTGTAAGTTGTTTGTTATCATGTTTTAGTTTATCAAGATTATTTAATGTGCATATTACTTAAATCAATGGGATAACTCAGTGGTAGTCACGGTAACAATATCAACATGTAATCAGGATACCGGTATAACATAAATATACAATATCAAGAAACAGGATACCGGTATGACAAGAATATATAACAAGTATAACATGCGGGTGTTGTTACCGTGTAATAATATTTTTCCCAGCAATTAAGTAACATGGACCAGATAGTTATCAGGTAGATACCAAGTATAATCAGTCAGGTTTCTCAGGTAAATCAAGATATCTAAGATAGATAATGATCTACTGTCATGAATAGAATAATCTGGGTAATGTATGTAATCAACTCATAATCTCAAAAGCTATCCTCATGAATCTCAAACATCAAACCTTATTAAGGTAATCTGGTACAGTAATCACAAGTCCCATAAATCAACAATCGATTCTCTCATCCAACGATCAACTCTGATACTCAAGTCATATATATATTCAAATCTCAATAACTGAAATGCTACATGTTTTGATACATTAAATCAAATCTTCATTTTCCAATTCTATCAGGATTATCACACACTCTCACTCTATCAAGGTCAATCACAGGATCCCAAAGTCAAGTAACATATCAGATATATATCTAAGATTTATCAGGTCAAGTCAATTCAATCAATATCTATTCCTCAAAACCAGATCCATCCAACTATAGTCAAGATCATAACTAAAGCGAGTAACGTCCTCAATCAATAAGAAATCTAGATCATCTTTATATCTAGTATCCAACGTCGGTAAGATCATCAGTACTCCATCAACATAATTAAGGTAAATCCGAAAGTCTTTGGTCTAATAATCTAAAACAAGATCATGTTACATGTCTATTTCAAGAGTAAGCTATACACTCACATAATGACAATCCAACAAGATCAAGCTCCTCTATAAACTGATCAAGATCCAATATGAATATATCATAGGTCAACTCCAACTCTAACTAAGTCAATGCCAGTCCAAGTATCAGCAAATCAGTATATTGGTAAAGTAATGTCATATCTAACACTTCCCCGATATCCACGGGAATTCTAGTCGGGATAATCACCAACAACTGTCAATAACACTATGCCTAATATATGTCCTCTAACCTCAAATATAACGTAGTTCAACTGATAGTATATCAAATCAAGTCACAGTCCAGGGTATCCAATACTAGGCCTAAGCCAATACCGGTAATCTACTGACACATGAAATGACACTAACCAATACTCTGATCAACAATAAATAAGGTGAATATTCGCTCATGACTCATAGAGTGATACAAGTATTCACACTGGTAAAATAAATTAAATAGTCACATAAAATGATAAAAGTAAAACATAATACATATAGACAACGGTAAATGAGAAAATGAGACAAAAGTAAACACTCACATGAAATGACGCAGTTTCGGAATCGAATCGCCGTCTGGTCTTCACTGCACGAACCAGTACTGCTCTACGGATCATCCCATGGATCAGTCTTCGAATCACCATTGTATCGGGTCCACAGCGAGCACGAATCTGAATCGAGTCCGGATCTCCTAAAGCTGGGTTCGGATCTCACCGAATAAATCTGAAATGTTGTAGCACGCAGCCAACACATACAAATAAATATAAATACACGCTAAACACCCACACGTACTTACGGACACATACGCGTATACCCACACACGTACATATACAAGTATACACATACATACATACTATATGCATACATACCCACACTTACATACATATTATATATACACGTATACACGAGTATATACATATATACATATAAATATGTAAAGTCATATACATATACATATCTAAACACCCACATTCACAGTAACACTCAAACACACACACATGAAAATAAAACACACATTATTTATACTCCCATCTACATAACATAAAATGAGAAGGAGAAGAACAAGAAGGAGGAGATGGACTCACGGCCGTGGGAGAGGGCTCCGACGCGGCGGAGGAGTCAGAGATCGCGGGGCTTGCCGGAGGAGAGGTCTCGGGCTGTCGCGGTGGCTGGAACAAGGTGGATGAGCTGGGGTGTTCGTTGACGGATTCGGGGCTGCCGAGGGGAGGCCGGGGAGGAAGAGCAGCCGGCAAGGCTGCGCTACCTTGGAGGTTGGGCTGCTGCTGCCCAAGGGAGGGAGGCGGCCAGGGCTACTGGTGGTTCGGCCACTGCAAGGGGGACATCGGCTGTCGACAAGGGGCGCTGGTGGTGGTGCTCGGCTGCCGGGTCTCGCTGGAGATGGCTGGACAGTGTGCTGGCTGTGCAGAGAAGGGGGTGCGGTCTGGGGTGCGTTGCCAAAGGGCGGCTGTACAGGTGGGAAGAGTGCTCCTTGCGTGGGTGGAGGGGAGCATGGCAGGGCTGCTGCCATTGGGAGATGCCCACGGCAGTGAGGGGAGGGGGCAAGGGGGTGTTGGGTCATGGTTGCCATTGCCGTAGGCGTTCGGCAAGGAGGTGAATCGCGGCTGGATGAAAGAGGAGACGGGGATTAGTGATTAGGTTTAGGTTAAGGATAGGATTATATAGGGTTAGTTAATGGGTTGCGGGTTTGTGGGTTCAATGGGTATAAATATAGGGTATTGGGTTTGAGGGTATTGGGTAATGAAAACGGGTTTGCTAATGGGTATTGGGTATGAGCTATCGGGTAGGGTCATGAGTATAGGATTAAATAGGGATAAAACTGGGTTAATGGGTATTGGATATGGAAAGATAATGGGTTGGAGGTTGGATCCAGATAGGTAAATGGGTAATAGGATACAGGGTAACGAAATATGGAAATGGGTTGAGAGAATAGGATAAAAAGGAGAAGGAATAATAATACTACTAAAAATAATAATCCAATATTAACAACAACATTACTTTAACCAAAATATTAATAATAATAATGCCAATAACATTACATGACCATACTAATAATAAAACAATTAATAATATTAAATAATAACACTAATAGCAACAACAACAATAATAATAATAATAGTTATTAAAAATACATGACGGCAATTAACAATAACAATGATAATTAACAAACTGTTAATAAGGTTGTATATATATATACATACACATGTATGTAAAACATGTAAATAATGATACATAATTCGGATTAAAATTAAATAAAACAAAAATACAGTATTATCAAGTAGGGGATATTACACGAACGGTCGACCGACTGGCATGCATGAGTATCGGTTGGACTCAGTCTACCGACCGTTCAGCCGGGTGGATGGGTCGGTCGACCGACCAGTTGGTCGATAGGCATATCTGGGCGTGAATATGCTTCTCCTTTCAAGATTAGCACTTTGTTTCTGAATTGAAGTCAAATCCAATTGGGTTTCCTAAAAACTCTAGGTCTCTCTGGCTATAAATAAAAGGGTAAAGCCCTCTTGAATTATATGCAAGGTACAAGTTGTATTGGTTATTGAATCAATAAAATCTCTTTCTCCCTTGCCTCGAAGATGTAGGAAAATTGCCGAACCTCGTTAAATATTGTGTTAGCTTTCTCTTGTTTCTTTATTCTTATTTTCTGGGTACTCCTCTGCTGCATCTATCTCTATTGGTGGATTCCTTATTGGTTGTTGCCTCGCACGCAACAAGTGGTATCAGAGCATCCCAGGTTCTTCGTGGGATCGTGTGTTGATTCCAAAAGCATTGGTTACTGTTTGGCGAGGATCGCGTGTCGATCTCGGAACATTGTTGGGACTGTTTGTGAGATTATGTATCGATTTCAGAATAGTGTTTGGATTGCTCAAGGAATCAAATTCGGTGGAGTAGATCATTTCGAAACCTCTCCTAGGGTTTCAATTTGAGGTAAAGATCTTATCTTTATCTAGTTTTATTTATCTAACTCCATTTGCTTTCCACAATTATTTGAGGGATCTATTGAGAAGATGGCTGGAGATAGTACATCTATGGTGAAATTCATGAACCCACATCCATTAAAGATTGATGTGGTGATGTTCGACGACAAAAACAACTTCGGGATGTAAAGATGTGAGGTGATGGATGTATTAATGGCATCAAATCTCGAAGATACTCTACGGTTTGGAGAAAAAGCGTGATTCTACTTTTGAAAAGATTGAGACAAGATGAACCGAACGGCATGTGATTTGATAAGTTCTTATTTGACACAAGACATCAAGTATCATGTGTTACATAAAAAATCTGTAAGGCAGTTGTGGAAGATCCTGGAGAAGAAATATCTGACGAAGAGCATCGAGTCATGGCTGCAATTGAAGATGAGACTTTATCACTTCCAGATTAAGAGAGGACTCTCCATTGATGAACATATGAACAACTACACTAAGCTTCTTACATACCTAATTAATATGGATGTTAAGATCGATGAAGTGTAGGCTATCTAAACATCACTGAAGATAAGTCGTCAAAAAGTAGAATCCAAACTCCAGACGCAAGGCTAATCATCGCCACCAGGCAGCACCAAGACGCGAGGTTGAAACCCGCGTCTCAACATCACTGCAAGGACCAAGACGCGAGGATTGAAACCTGCGTCTCAACATCACTGCAAGGACCAAGACGCGAAGATTGAAACCCGCGTCTCAGCGTTATTGCAGTACCAAGACCCAGAGTCCAAAGCCCGCGTCTCACGTGAAGCTTGATGCAAAATTAGAAGCTCGTTTTTCTCA
Source organism: Agave tequilana (assembly GCA_038442645.1). Classification (NCBI taxonomy): domain Eukaryota; kingdom Viridiplantae; phylum Streptophyta; class Magnoliopsida; order Asparagales; family Asparagaceae; genus Agave; species Agave tequilana. The sequence continues at coordinate 52,601 of JAVJIF010009822.1, forward strand.
AGCATCACCTCAATGGCAAAACGCGAGGCCCAAAGCCCGCATCTCGGTTATAACTGCCCTCATTACTGGGTCAATTATTGCCCACGTAATGAGGGAGTTAACTCCCATTATAGAGTGTTTTTAGGGGACACGTTTATCCCCTGAAACCTCTATAAATAGCCTAGTTTGCTATGGAAGAGGGGCCGAAAAATTCTTGGTGAAAAAAGAACTTCGGTTTTAAGCCGTAGAAGCACCAAGATCTCCAGCTGAAAAGAAAGAGAGAGTCCAACTCTTCTAACAACTTGCTGAGTTCAAGTTTATTTTTTCCTACAGTCTCTTTGAGATTCTTGGTGGACAGAAACTGTGTTACTTCATCCACTATCCTAAGTGAAGATTCCCAAGTGGTCCTGACGTTCACCCAGTCAACGGAAAATAATATTCACTTTCCATCGCCACATTAAGAACCCGGCATTAAACAAAGGGAAGATTTAAGCTTGAACATTTTCCCTCTCTTGTGAAAGGATTATTGATCCGCTGTAATTTTCTTTACAATCAAATAAAGAATTTACTCCTTGATCCCCAATTTTCTCCACCAAATAAGAGATGACGACTCTACTGGGGACTACTTTCTCTACCGATGAGCAAGTCATGACGCAAGGTGACGTCACCTACATGGAAAAAATGGTTGAATCACTCATTGTCGAGTTCAACCAGGCAAAGTATGAAGTGTTCCTCTCTTCCGGCTCCTAGAGCCCTAGAGCGCGACAATACCGCAAGATCTCCTCGGGGACCCGCTCTCTAGCTCTTTCTGACAAGAAGAGTGCCATGGCTAATCATATCACATGTAACACCCGCGTCAACATCTCCCATGTGACCCGCGAGGTTAGCGTTGCTGATATTCAGCATGTTCGTGCCCATCCTCTTCCTCAATTCTAGGTCACCAGAGGTTCCCAGCAACCCGTGCGGGTTAACCAGAATGCTGAATGAGGACAGAGACGACGTGCGCGTCAACTACAGGCGCGAGAAGCTGGAATAATTACCTGTCTAGCAGATATAGAACGCGAGCCTCAAGCCCGCGTTTCTCCTGAACCACGTCAGAAGCGCGAAGTCCGCGTTTGGAGACCAAAACGTGAAGCCCACTAGGCCTGCGTTTTTGAAGCTTCACTTCCCAAACGCAAAGTTCACCAGCGCGAGGGCTATGCTTTTTCTCCGAGACACGAGACCCGCGTCTCTGCAACCAGACGCGGAAGTGAGAAAACCCGCATATCTCAACTGTCGCTGACCAAATGCGACAATTAGCAATGTGAGGTCCACGTCTCTGCTCAGCAAAGGCATGGGACCCACGTTTCAAAGTCAAAACGCGAGAGCTGCGCCTGTTCTGCGCAACGCATGCTCCACGTTTTTGAACCCCGCGTCTCAGATTCTCGACGTAAGGGTGACTCTCAGAAGCTGAAAAGCCCTTGACAACCTGAGGTCAATCACTTTGATATCCCTCCCACGGATCTAAGGGATTATTTGACAAAGAAAAGGAGTGCTAATCAGATCACTCCGTCTTGTTGCTGTGAACGACTCATCACGGCAATTCTCTCCGAATGCCGCTGCAGCCAACATGCAAGCAAACAGTCAATGTTCAGAAGATTAACCTCAACCTCCCAATCAGCCAAGAGGTATCGCTCGCATAGAAGGAGAACCTTCTATGATATGGAGTACCCTGAAGTCACTACAAACATGATAAGCAGAAGTAGGAGAAAACAACCGGTAGTCAGCTCCGATGAGTCTGACAAGGAAACAAAGGAGGGTATCGACATACTCACACTCGGACTGGTGCGGTCGCCCTGATCAACTACAGTGCCCTAGCTCGGGTGATCGTACACATATTTTGCATTCTTTTCATTACACTCCTACATTTATCGTGTAATAAATCTGCTAATTTTTTTGTCTTAAATGTCTATTTTGTAGAAGATAATAATGAAGAGAAAGAGGATTAAACCAAATAAATACCAGTTAAAATTAGATTTAACTGGATCTATTTGGTTAGCTGAGGATGATCCCAGATCTAGTTAGAACAAATCAAGGATTGGGGCAAATGTTCAGCTGAAGATCAGAACAAATCAGAAAGATAACGCCAAATGAAAACCAGTAAAATTTAGATTTCTATAAATCCATTTTGGTTACCTAAAGATCAACCAAGGATAATATCAAATATAGAGAGATAAATGGATAGAGAGAAGATCAACAGATGAGATGAAGCAAGTTTGACTCAGATTCTGACTGATACATTTCAGTATTTGAATCATAACTTTCGCTACCGAATCTCAAATCTGATGATTCAAGATGATCCAGAAAGAGGACTTACAGAGCTACAACTCTTATGTTGATCACTATTTTTAATTTTATCATTTGATAAATAATATTCAATAATCAACACGCTAATAAACTGCAGATCAGAACTGAATATCCACATAAAATTAAGTTTGGAGATAAGGAGAGGATTCAAATTCAGAAATAGCTAGCTTTCCCTATCTTCATACTCCTCTAACCTCTGCATTTCTTCTATAAATACCTGCAATCTCAAAGGCAAGGGGACGACCATGCAGAGATAGGATTTGGTCTAGTTTTTCATTCTTTGTAGTGTAGGTTTTTGTTTTCTTTGTATGTAATTTTAATTTTTTTGTAAGCTTAGGTTAGATTGAGATTCATGTAAGTCAGAGAGAGAGGTTTATGTTGAGAGTGATACCGATGTACCTCCTCCTTTCTTCCATCGTTTCTGCAAGCAATAAAGGTAACTTTTTTTTTATGTTCGTCTTTACTTTTGTTTCCTTCTTCTTCTTTCTACTTTTTCTCTTTTGGTTATGATGAGCATTCAAGTGAATCTAGTAGCATCAGTATAACAATGTTTGTGTGAGTACCAACGATATTTCATGATGATGTTCTCCTCCTCAAGACTCCGTATCATTTCATTCTTGTTCGTCTTGATGATGTAATGCGAATGAGGACTGAGCTCGATCTTATGGCTTATGCGTTGAACGCCTCCGAAGTAAGGTAGAACATGCAAGGGTTCCAGGTAAGTCATTAACCAAAGGAGGTAAGTATTTCTTTAATCGTTTCTTTCTTTTCTTTTATTTCCTTAGTTTAGATCACTAACACCAACAACACCCACTTCTTTTATCACTCCTTTTCCATTTCTTTGTACATATCCAATTCTGATTTCTCCATCTTCCCAATCTCTCACTTTCTGCCTAACTTCATTGTAATTTATTTTTCTTTTCTTTTTTAGAAACTAAAGAAGAACTTTAACCATTAATGGTAGCATAAAAGAGAACTTGCTAGAAAAGCTTCTATCGCTAATCCCTCCTTGTGGATCACGACCCGCATAGCCACTTGCTATTGTAGGGGGCCGGAAAGTTTGGTGGTCGGAGAAAGTGGTTTTAGCTGTAAAAGATTTCCTTGATTCAAGCGAAACGATTACAACCAAAAGAACTACTCTTCCCTCTTTTCCAGTTACAAGGGAGGGAGGATGTCTGAATCTTCCCTTTGTTTAAAGCTGGGTTCTTCGTGTGGCGATGGAGAGTGAATCTTGTTCTCCGTTGACCAGATGACCGTCCTAGACCGTCGGGGGTCTTCTCTTCGGTTGGTAGAAAGAGTAACTCGGCTCCGTCTACCAAAACTCTCAAAGAGGAGGTAGGCGAAGAGCGGCTAGTACTCAGTAAGCTCGCTGAAGAGTCGTGCTTCTCTCTTGATGATCCTCCTGCCTGGATTCGATCGATTTTGATGATGCCCTATCTCAAAGCTCTCTCTCTTCAAAACTCCGATCTTCTGCCAAGCTTCGATCCTCTCAAGCCTCTCTCCCTTCAAGCTTCTATCCCCTCTTCATAGCAAACAAGGCTCTATTTATAGGGGTCTCAGGGGGTGAAGGTGCCTCCTGAAAACGCTCCCGAATGAGGGGCCACTACCCGCTACATGCGCGGTGACTGGCCCCGCAATCAGGGCAGTTGCAACTGAGACGCGGGCGTTGGGCCAAACGCGCCTTGAAGTTTGAGACGCGGGCGTCGAGCCAAACGCGCCTTGAGACGCGGGTTTCGGGCCTTCACGTCTGGATGCTGAGGCGAGGGCGTCGGGCCGATGCGCCTGGATGCTGAGGCGCGGGCGTCGGGCCGATGCGCCTTGATGCTGAGACGCGGGCTTCGGGCCGACGCGTCTTGATGCTGAGACGCGGGCTTCGGGCCGACGCGTCTGAACGTTGTGACGCGGGTGTAGAGCCAACGCGTCTTAATGCTGAGACGCGAGCATCGATTTCTCGCGTCTAGAGCTTGAGACTCTGCTTCCTTAATGGCTGGTCTGTTAGTCATTTTTAGACAGCCTACAGAACCCCCTCCAAAGTTTCTGATATTCCGCAGTTGAATGGGACGGTTTTCGGAATACTTTGGATCTTTAGCCGTGTTCGCGTTTTATGACTGGACTGTTGATGCTTCGGGTTTGATCTTATCTGGAATTGGTCTTCGTGAGTGTACTGTTAAACTCTTTGAAGCCGTCAGAGTTGATCATGTTGAGTGTCTAGATACACAGTCTAGACCTCCCCGATTGCTTTTAGTCTGTCACGGGTGCGCTTTTGGCCGGGAGTGGTTGGTTGTCTGTTTGCGTCAGTGTACTGTTGAACCGACTTTGCAGAAGCAGGAGACTGGACGCAGGTTCCTTTTTGAAAAAGCAGAGACTGCTTTAAAGACGCGACTTCTTAGCGAGACGCGATGTTTGGCCTGTTTGAGGGGACGCGGGCTTTGGAGAGACGCATCTCTTGAAATGCAGACGCGATTTTCTGGGTGCATTTATGATGATGCTGACGGGGCATGTCCACCGAAGAGCCGCGTACTTTGGGACGCGCACCTGTGCCATGTCATGATTACGCCGCCAGCTGGCCTGGGGAAACGGCGAGATTTCGCCTTTTGGCGCGCGGATCCCCCGGTTCATTAAATGAACTGCTCCACGTGTCAACTTCTGATTTGTGGCGGGGTCGCGACGCATGATCTTCCCTGTTTAAACAATGATTTGGCTCCACGCGTCAGGCAGCGATTCGCTGCAGCGTTTTTTTTTTTTTTTTTGGGCCAAACGCTGCATATCTTCGCGAATCTCTGTGCCTATAAAAGGCAACAGTTAGAGAGATGTATCTTCTTCTCCGAACGAACGCATTCTCTGAAAAAAAAAGAACTTCCTTCTCTCTCCAACTATTCATCTCCTCGCTCGGATTTCTTGATCTTCAATGGCTCCCAAGACAAAACCGACTGCATCGACCTCAAGGGCGACCGTCGCCGAGGCTGAGAGGGATGCTTCCTCTGCGCAGGAGGGTGTTTTCCGAGGTAAAAATGTACCTTCGGTGTGGGTTCCGCCATTAAAACATGTTCATAGAACCCTAAGGACCTTTAACACAAGATCGTGTTTGATTCTCGGACGCTGTCCTTGAGATGATAACCTGGGCGCGGGCCTGATGATCCGACGCTGGTGAACTCTGCACTCTGGGTCCTTCACTTAGAATATTTCTAATTGTGAAGGTCTCTGGACGCGATTTGTAGAACGCGGATTTGATCCATGCGTTCTGTGCCGCGTTTTGTGCCATCAGGCGCTGGCGTCCGAGTCCAAGCACTTTGAAATTTCACAAGTCTTGGTTTGCAGAACGCGGATTTGATCCTTGTGTTCTGTGTCTTCAACCGCCGATTTTGTAGAATCTGGCGTTTGAGTCCAAGTACTTCGAATTTTCATAAGCAGCTTTGCAGGTCTGGACGCGGATTCGAAAAATTCCTGCGTCCAGTATCTCTTCTGCGTTTTGGTGCAAGTTCGCAGGTCTGGACGCGGATGATAACTCCTGCGTCCAATGTCTCGGCTGCGTTTTGAATTATGAACACTTAGCGTCTTCCCTTATTTTTGGCAAAGTATCTGACCAAGTGTCTTTTTCTTTTGCAGTGCCGCATGTTTCAGGTTCACTTGCCAAGATGCACCATTTCGGCCGCGTGGGTGGTGCCGACCGGGGCTTGACCTTTGTGCAAAGAATGAGTGTCCCCGTGACTGCTGACCAGTTGCTGGATCGCAGGCTCTCTAATGTTAACAGGAGAACCTTCCGGGCACTTATGACCGATGCCGCGCTCAAAACGGATGACGGTGTCAGGTTGGAGAAGCCTGCCTTCTTCTTTGGGGATCATATTTATGATGATGGCCGTCGTGTGTCTGAGGGGACCTATAAATGGCTCCGTGAGATAAAGGGCGGAAGATTCTTTCTTCCAGACATGGAGAGGATGTTCCCGATGTCCTACTTTCAACACATGTCTGTTCCCCGAAAGACGGAATGGGACATTTCCCAGTATATCCCTGAGATCGCCCTTGGTGACTTTGGCCTCCAAAAGGTAGACCGCCATGATAGTCATGATGGGTCAGTTGTCGGACTGTTCCCTGCATCGTCCAAGCCTGAAATCCCAATTGGAGAGATCCCGGAGCTTGCTACCACCTTCCTCAATTCCTTCATAGAAGCAGGGGGTGACTATCCTGTCGACTTCCGTGCGTATGGATGGGTCCATTCTCCAGAGAATTACTGGTGGGGTAGGATGGTGGGTTTTGTCCTTACCAATCTTGAGGGGCCGCTGAAGCGTGTGGGGCTGTACCCAGCAGTCAGGGCCGTGCAGTGGGGCGTCCCGATGAGTTCCCATAACTTCTTTGGGATTCTGGAGCGCTACAATCCTCGGACGGGGACATTCTTTACTCCGGTTGGAGAGATGGGCCTTGCCCTACACGAATTGTATGAGGTCTCCGGGTTGTCGTCAGGGGATATTCCTTACGAGGAATTTGTCCCAACCACCAGGGAGCTGCGCCTTTTGGAAAAAGAATCTCCTCAAGTGTATGAGACCTACTGGGAGGTGATGTGCCATTTCTACATCTGCGGTCAGACAACTGCCTGGAGGTCAGGAGGCGTCAAGCAACTATCCTGGGCTGATTATTTGTTTAATAATGTCAGCAATAAAGATCTCCCAGTAATCCGACTAGCTCCTAGTTCTGGTGGGGAAGTTGAAGACAGGATCGACGCAGCTTCTGACAAGTTCTACACCACGGAGTCGAACGAGGACGGCTTCGACCCTGACTTGGTCTTTGAGAGCTTTCACCATCAAGCCCGGACCCCTATTTCTGATCAGGCGCTGTTGGCGGGCTTCCTGATGTTGTGGCTGAAGAGGTGTGTGGTGCCCACGCTACCACATGAAGTTATTGTGGCAGATGTGGTGTACCCGGCGGTACTCTTGGCTCATGGCCACCCCATAGCCCTTCTTCCCGCCGTGGTGGCTGGTATTCAAAGCGGGCTGCGGGTGTTGACCAAGAGCTTCTGCGGACCCCCAAAGACTGCTAATTCTCGTGGGGAGCCGTATACCGACTCAGAGGGGAACCCGACGGTGAAGCACCCCAACCCGCGAATTGAGCTGCCTTACACGTACCTCATGGCTTGGTACGTGATGCATTGCCCGTCTCTAATGACGGCAGCGCGTGGGAGCGTGGATCATATCCCATTTGTGCAGCGGCTGGAACGTTCAGAGTGGCATGACACCTACCTGTATTACATTAGGAAGCGTCTTTCCTGTGCCGCCAATTACCAGCTCAACCGCTGCTTTCCAGAGGTTCAAGGTGCAGCCCCCGGGGAGCTGTTCACGGATGTCGCTGGGCGGGATGACTTCTCGCAATTGCCTGCTGGAGCCTTCTGGTGGTTGATCAATATACGACCAGGATATGTGCTGTTTCGCCAAGGAACTTCCTGCACTATCGAGCCGTATATGCCAAGTCGTTTTGCCCGACAATTTGGCTATGATCAGCTTTACGTCGGGAATCCCAATGCTCAACTTGCCTTTGACGGGAATCTGTTCGAAGGCGCTCGGGCTTGGTATTACAGTGTGGCTGGAGGGACGGGAGCAACGTTCCATCTACCCGACGAGGCGCCTAAGTGCCGTATGAGCTTCAGCTTCTGTATTTGGTACTCCCAAGCCGGCCAGACGCCAGATCTTATTCCGGAGTCTTCATGTCTTGAGAGTATCAATGCCAGTCTCGAGGAGAGGTCTGAATCCAGTAAACGTACTAAACTCCTCGACCAGTACCTGAAAGCTCAGAGGGAGGTCGAGAAACGATCGAGGAGGGAGCCCCCAGTAGTGAGGGCGGCACCGCGACCGGCAAGGGCAAAGCCGCAAGCGACGAGGGCGGAGCCACCAGCAATGAGAGTGGAGCCGCGACCGGCAAGGAGGTCGAAGCAATTGGCGAGGAAGCGTCGTCGACGCTCTGCTTCTGTAGTTGAGCCTGCCCCAAAGAAGGCTCGGAGGGACTTAACGGCTGAAGTCTCTCAATCCAGAGCTATCTCTGCTGGAGTTGAGGTTCCTCCTGAAGGTGTCCCTGTTAGAGTTGAGGAACCGCTGGAAGATGAAGATTTTCCAAGCTTGGTCCGTGCTCCTAGGTCACGCAGCGAGACCGTGGAGGAAGGGGAGCTTGTTGAGCGCCCCCTTATTGCTGGTGATGCTGAGTCACCGGAGATTGACATAATGGGCGAAGAGGATGTCGAGATTCTAGGAATCTCAACTCAGCCCGAATTTCCTTCTGCTCATGAAGGGAGAGACGAGGTACAGCAGTCCGGGTCTCCTAGCGTCTTTATTTCCAATCCTCGGGCAGTTGACCCTAGTCCTACCACTGGGGTGATTGGGGGTAAGGCTCCTGTTGCGGAGCTTCCTCGTGTGGCGCTATCGTCTTCTTCGTCATCGGGAGAAAGTGACTTTGAAGATAAAGTCGACTATGGCGATGAACCCGCTCTTCCTGATCAGGGCGGATTCTTTGACGTCTCGGAGGAGGAACAACATGAGGGTGAACCCTCGATGGCGCCATCGTTACTGGCGACAATTGCTCCCACTGACGGTATTCTTTTCTCCTTCTGTTTAATTCTCTTTTTTTCATGTTGAAGAAGATGTTCTAACATTCTTCTTTTGTACTGCAGGGTCAGCTGGAGGTACCGGGGCTCAGCCCGAGGGAGTTGAGGCTTCGGTTGCCGAGACAACCTCAGTGGGGGCAGCTGTTGAAGTTGGGGAGCCTTCCCCTTTGCCAGGAGGGGAAACAACCATTGAGGCTGAGGAGGCTCTCACTCCGCCGGTGGAGAAGGTTACTGCTGAAGCTGGGGAGACCCCCATTCTACAGGACTCGACGCCTCTGGACCTCGAACCTAGTAAGGCAGCTCTGACTGAGGGGGCTCAGGTGGGGAGTCTGACGATCAGCACCCTTCCAGAAGGCCACACAGCTCAATCCTCGGTGGAAGTTTCTGAAGAGGTTGTGCTTACAGCTCCTTCCTTGGTCGTGGAAGCTCCTGCAGAGGCAGCGCTCCAGGAAGCGCCAGTGGGTAGTCTTGCTCTTGCCACATCGACGGCCGGCACGGCTCTTGTGCGAGAAGACCCGCCCTATATCCCTTATCTCGTGACAGAAAAAGGTCGGGAAGCTTCTTAGGTGGTGAAGACATGGGGGAGCTGGCACGTCAGATGGTGCAACAATTCTTCACCTCGATGGGATCATGTATTGATCTCATCTTCCGTGGACACAGCACCTTCCAGTTCGCCCAGAGGCTTCTTGAAAATATGGCCGTGAGCGTCGAATTGGCGGGAGGCCCTTCACTTGCCAGGGCATGCCTGCAGGTGGTAGAGCAACTTGGAGACAACCTGCGGGAGCTGGAATCTTTGGAAGATGCAGGTTCTTCCGGCGAGGCCCAGGCCATCCTGACTAGGCTCCTAGCTGCTCAGGAACGGGAGCGACAGGAGGCGGAGGCGCAGATCACTGCCGAGGTCCGTGACCTTGAATATTCCAAGGCTGAATTTCAAAAATTAGCCGGAGATTCGAGGGAATCTGAGCTCAGTGTGCAGAGCACGGAGCAGGTCATCCTCAGAACTCGGGACATTATCGCCAAGGCAGAAGCTGTTCTTGCGCTAAATGAGGAGAAACTTGTTTCCCTCAAAAAGGAGCTTGAGGAGCAACGGGCTGCTACGGTGCGTGCTGAAGAGAGTCTATCCCTGCAATCTTCCAGGGTGGAATCTCTGCGGATGCAGCTGGCTGCCAGAAGTTTCTTATCTGAGGCGGAGCTGCGGGACCGGGCTATCATGGAGGCTGAGAGGACGCGCCAGCATGAGATTCACCGCCTTAGGGAACAAATCCGTTCCTTGGCGAGCCAGGACATTTAGCCTTCTTTTCTTCTTTTTTTTTTTTGTAAAGAAAAGGGACACTCTATTTATTAAGAGTGTTTGTATCCACTTCTATCATTTTTTGATATAATAGAAGTTTTCTTTGAAGCTTTTGTCCCAATTTCTTTGTCCTGTTGTGGATGAGTCCAACTCTTGATCACTAGTTGTGATTACTGAACTTAGGTAGGGCTAAGTTCTTTTAATGAGACGCGGTCTTGGCGAGACGCGGCATTAATCCCACAGGGTGAGACGCGGTCATCAGTCTTAGATTTCACTAAGTCCTTTTACTGAGACACAGCGTCAATCATAAAGTGAGACGCGGTCATCATTTCATAAGAACTTAGATTCTACCAAGTCCTTTTGATGAGACGCGGCGTCAATCACAAATCGGAACGCGGTCTTCTTGATGAGATGCGGCGTCAATCAAAAGATGAGACGCGGCATTGATCCGTAAAGTAAGACGCGGCTGTCAGTCCCTGAGACGCAGCGTCAATCACAAGGTGAGACGCAGCTCTGAATAACGCAAAATCTGTCTTGCGCGGATCGGGCAGACGCAAGAGATGCAGCCTTGTCTGCTGAAGGGACGCGGCTTTCCCACCTGCGTCTAATGTGATCTGACTCAAGATTTTTAGGAGATCTTTGCTCGTCAGGTCTCCTCTGTCGATTGGGATTCCGAGTCATCCGTTGATTCCCAAAGCAGGTATCCACGCGTCAACTCCTCATTGGACTCAGGAGTTACTGCCCTTAAAGGCAAAACCGACGCGGGCGGTTGAAAATCGATGCTTGCGACGGTTTCCAAAGCGTCGTTCCACGCGTCAATCCTCCACTGGGCTTTGACAATCGTGCGTGACGGTTCCAATTAACGCCCCATTAATGGCAGTTATTAGGGCCTGCCTATAAATAGGGTGCGCTCCCCTTCTATAATCCAAGCTTGGATTATTTCTCTTTGGTGGATTGCTCTGAGAATTCACTTTCTTCAGAAAAGAGTTTCTTGATAGGGACTCCGTCTGCATGGACGAAAGTAATTCCGAGGATGAAGATGACCCAGAGCTCTCACGCTTCGGTTTGGTCTCTTCAAGAAGAACCCCCTCTCAGATCATCTTGGACGCCTGCGTTTGGGTGCAGAGAGGCCAACTCTGGCCAGAGGTCTCTGCTGGTATGTCCCCCGATGATGTGTATAGCCTGAACTTCGGCATGATGATCTGAATGAAGTCCTGGTGCATTCCTCCTCTGGAATTTGTGCCAGTGACTTCTTTGAATGCAGGCGCTTGACGCTGGCTTTGCCCATTGCGTTTTACTGCCTTGGCGCGTTTCAGACCTGAATCTTGCAACTCCTGTTCACCCAACAGAGAGACGGCAATTTTTGGCGTTCTGAAATTCTCTGCGTCTGGTGCATTAGGCGCGGGTACAAACTGAGGCCGCGTTTGAATCCTATGCGTGGCGCAGTTTGACTTGCGTCTGTTTGACTGTGCGGGTCATTCCCGCGTCTGAAGTCTTGAATGGCTGCCGCGTTCTGTTACTCAGTTTCCTTTATAGAAAATGTACTGAGTTCCAGATTTTCTGACTCTCTTGCTTATTCTTTGCAGGTAGGCTTGCTTGTCCTTTTTCAGGTTTGCTGGGCCCCAGGAAGAATATACCGGCTGGCGAACTTGCTCCACGTTCGTTTGTGAGAGATTAAATTATGGTCCTCGTCGTTTGTGAGAGATTAAATTATATCTCTGACGAGGACCCAACCCTCGCCAAGGTCTCTTCAGATCTGGTGCAAGAGATGGATAGGCCGAGTATCGGCGAGGGTGGTCCGGCGGTTACGGTGGCGGAGAAGATCCTCTTCCTCTCCCAACTCCAGAAGTGACATCGAGGACATTCCGTTGGATGGCCTGCTGGGGAAAGGGATGGTGATGAATGCAGGACTCTCTGCTGCCGCTGGACCGAGTGGAGGGTGGCATCCTTTGTGATGACTCCGAAACTTCTGCTCTCACCCCAAGAGTGACTCCATGTTTGTTGGATGATCTGCTAGGGAAAGAGACGCGCCTGAACGAAGGGTTGCAGGACCTTCTGTTGCCACCGGACCTCAAGAACACCATTGCTCTCGGCTTGGTCAGCTAGGGCGCTTTCGAAGTTGGGTCATGCATCAAAGTGCAACCGGTTCCAATTGTGCACCTGGGATCAGATGCAGTTTCAAGGAGTGAGTACGGCCTCAGAGAGAGAGAGGGACTTCTTTGTACTCCTTAATTGTAACACTCAATCTTATTGTATAAGAGAGCGTTTTGTATCACTTTCATGTGTTTGGATATGAATAAAAGTGACACTTTTCTTTTTGCCTCTTTCTGTTGTCTTGAACGTTTTGTTTTAGAAGCAAAAGAATAATTTTGGTGGACCCGCCACTTTATAAAAGAAAGTGACGAGTGGAGCGCGTACCCCCAGAGAAGGTGAACTTTTATCAAGGATTTGGGATTAACTTGATTTAAGATCAGCTGGGGATTTTGATGGAAGCATTGTTTATCGGTGTAATGTTAACCAACAATGCCTCCAAAATGAATTTGATACTCGGTTGGGGAGAATATCAAATGAAACTAGACTCGTGGGGAATCTAGTAGGATTTTTACCTTTAGAGGTGTGATATTAACTTAACGGTTTAGAAGTAGTCTTGTCAGAAGTGTAATATTAACTTGACAAGGACGTGAGTTAGAGGTGTGATATTAACCTAACTCATCAGCATCTCAGTTTTATTTGGGAAAACTGAGGGTGTCACTGTCATAGGTGTGATGTTTAACTTAACAGTGATAGTAATGCTAGAGGTGTAATGTTGAACTTGGCATTGGTCGTCTCGGCTTAAAGAAGTCGAGGAAAGGTCATAGCCATAGGTGTATTGTTGAACTTAGCAATGACTCGGATGCTAGAAGTGTAGTGTTAACTTGGCATCGTTCATCTCGGCTTGGACAAGGAAGTCGAGGAAAGGTCATAGCCATAGGTGTATTGTTGAACTTAGCAATGACTCGGATGCTGGAAGTGTAGTGTTAACTTGGCATCGTCCATTTCAGCTTCGATATGGAAGTCTGAAGAAAGGTGACTATCAGAGGTGTGATATTAACTTGACAGACACTCGATGTACCGCTTAGAGGTATAATGTTAACTTAAACAGTAGTTTGTCAGAGGTGTGATATTAACTTGACAAGAATTTGCTTGCGATAGGAGCAATTCGAGGACCTGTCATTCTATTGATGAGAATTGACAAGTAGAATTTGAAGTGCCAGAGGTATGGTGTTAACTTGGCAAATTTGAGAGTTTGTTACTCTATGCAGAGTTAACAAGCCAGGTTTGTACTCGACGAGGAGTATTCATTACTAGAGGTATAGTGTTAACATAGTAATGATTGCATTTTGTGGTCCTACCATTCTATGGATGAGAATTGGTAAGGGATTTTTGGAGGGAAGAGTGGAATCAAATCCACTTAGGATTTTTAGCAAACCCTCAGCTGTCAACGGATTTGAGGTGCCTTTACCAACTACCGTTTGAGTTGGGCTAGCCATGCTATTCCCCTCAGCATGATGAGTTGTCGAAGACTTATGTTGGACTTAAAAGCCAACATTTTCTTCTATCCTTAGCCGTCAAGGGCGTCGGATGTTTGATCAGAGGTGTATTTTTAACTTGATCGGTGGAAGAATGCCATCTAGGGATAGTATTTCTTCAGGAATTTGCCATTGATTGGCATCATGAGTGTATCGCCATTTGAGGTTATGAGGCGATACGATCCATTTGAGTAGACTGACTCTACCACAAATGGTCCTTCCCATTTGGGTTGGAATTTTCCTTTCGTTTTGTGTGTCATGACCATGGGTCTTCGGACGGCTAAGACGAGGTCGCCTTTCCTGAAAGTTCGCGATTTGACTTTCTTGTTGAAGGCTCTGGTGATACGAGCTTGGTAAAGCTCGATTTGTTGTTGGGCCTGAAGACGCTTGTCGTCCAAGGCTTCCAATTCTTGGAGTCGCTGTCGATGCTTCTCCTCTGTTGTCATTTCCGCTGTCAAGGCGACGCGAAGAGATGGAATTTGGATTTCCAGTGGAAGGACGGCTTCGCATCCGTACACCAAGGAAAATGGCGTGGCTTTAGTTGGGGTTCGCACAGTCGTGCGATAGGCCCATAAGCATTCGCCCAACTTATCGTCCCAGTCTCGTTGACTTTTCGAGACGAATTTCTTGAGAAGCTTGCCAATAGTCTTATTGAAAGCTTCTGCGAGGCCGTTAGCGGGCGGATAGTATGCCGTTGATGACACACTCTGGATTCTGAACTTGGCGCAGAATCTCTGAAAAGCCTGGCTGATGAACTGGGGTCCATTGTCATGGACAATCCGCCGAGGCACACCGAAGCGGTAAATAACGTGATGTTTCACGAACTTGATCACGTTAGAAGATTTCACCTCTTTCAAAGGGATAGCTTCGGCCCACTTTGAGAAGTAATCGGTTATCGCTAGGATGAACCGATGTCCCTTTGATGATGGTGGGCTGATAGGACCAACCACGTCCATCCCCCACATTTCGAACGGCCAGGTAGAGGTCGTAGAGTGGAGGTATCCTGGTGCTTGATGGATGAAATCGCCATGTATTTGACAGGCGTGACATCTTTTGGCATAGGCAACAGCATCGGCAACCATCTTGGGCCAGTAGTAACCCAATCTTTGGAGTTGGTTTGCCAGCTTCGGGCCAGGTTGATGAGCTCCACACGTACCATCGTGGGCTTCTTTCAACACTTCATGGGCTTCTTTTAATGAGAGGCACCGGAGCAGGATCCCATCATGCGATCTACGATACAATGTTCGCGAAATCGCATTGTAGTAGAATTTGGAGGCTTTCCTTCGGATGGCAGCCGCCTCCCTGGTGTCTTCGGGCAAGATGCCGTACAAGACAAAATCAATGTAGGGGAATCGCCAGTCTTTAAGTTCTGGATCGGTCGACACTTCAAGTGTTTCCTTACCGCGACGATCTCCCGTTGACCTCTGGTAGTCTCCGAGGGACTTTTTGGGCAGTATAGGTCGTGGCTATAGACGAATACCTTCTCCATTGCTCCAGCTGGAAGAGCTAAGGAGGCAGCAAGGGATGCAAGTGCATCTGCATGCGCATTTTGCTTGCGCGGTACATGGTCGATGTAGAAGTTTGAAAACCTCTCGGCCATGTGGATTGTCGCGTTGTAGTAGGGTACTAGATCTTCATGCCTGACCTCATACTCTCCGCGAACTTGGCTGACGATGAGTTTAGAATCACCGTATGCCTCGAGATTTTTAACGCCAATCTCATCGGCGAATTGCATTCCAATCAAAAGAGCGTTGTATTCCGCCACATTGTTGGAACAGGGCTCGGTTAATGAGATGGCTCGGGGAATCACGTAATTTTGTGGGGAGACGAGTACCACTCCTACCCCCGCTACTGTGTGTCCCTCCGAGCTTGCCCTTGATGCACCGTCGAAGAAAAGTTGCCATACTTGACTTTCGAACGACGTCTGAGCTAGGCAGACTTCGGCGACCTCATCTGGGAGATCCTCGTAGAGTTTGGCTGCCCTGGGATCTGGGTGTTCAGCTAGGAAGTCCGCCACCGCTTGTCCTTTAATGGCTTTTTGTGGCAGAAAATGCATCTCATATTGTGATAGCAATATGGCCCATTTTGCCAGCCGGCCATTTAGTGAAGAAGGCTTTGTCATGAGTAACCTCAGGGGGTTGACTTTGGATATGACATTTATGGTTTGGCCCACCAGATAGTGTCGCATTTTCTGAATGGCGAACACCAGTGCCAAACATTCCTTCTCGATCGGGTTGTACCGATGTTCGGCTCCGATCATCGTTCTACTTAGGTAGTAGATTGCTTGTTCTCGCCCTGGTCATCATTCTGAGCTAGTAGAGCTCCCAAAGAATGATCCATTGATCGGACGTACACCAGGAAAGGCTTTCCGGATACCGGAGCTGCCAGGACTGGTGGTTGGGTGAGGTAGTGCTTGATCTCCTCAAATGCTTGCTGGCAAGCGTCGTCCCAAATGAACGAAACGCCCTTCTTCATCAGCTTAGCGAAGGGTTGGCATCTCCCGGAGAGATTTGAAATGAATCTGCGGATGTATGCCAATCGTCCTTGTAATCCTCTGAGCTCCTTGAGGCTTCTGGGGGGTTGCATCTCTTGGATAGCACGGACTTTCTCCGGATCCAAATGGATTCCTGTGGAAGTCACGACAAACCCTAGGAATTTGCCACTGGCTACCCCCAGGAAGGACTTGGTGGGGTTCATCTTCAATTGATGAGCCCGCATGATGTCGAAGACCACCCTCAGGTCTGCTATGTGATCACCTTTAGTGCGGCTTTTCACCGCAATGTCGTCGACATAACATTCCACCGTTTTGCGTATCTGCCGATGGAAAATGGCATTCATGGCCCTTTGGTAGGTTGCCCCCGCATTTTTCAGACCGAAGGGCATGACGGTGTAGCAATATACCCCTAGAGGTGTCCTGAAGGAGGTGTGCTTTTCGTCATCGGGATACATCTTGATTTGATTATATCCTGAGAACCCGTCCATAAAGGACATTCGCTCGAATCCACAAGTATTGTCAATCATGACATCTGTGATTGGCAATGGGAATTCGTCTTTGGGGCAGGCCTCGTTTAGATCACGGAAGTCGATGCAGATCCGGATCTTCCCGTTCTTCTTGGCGACGGGGACGATGTTGGCTACCCAGTCGGGATGCTGTTCCTCCCTGATAAAGCCGGAGTCAATAAGCTTCCTGACTTCTGATTGGATTGCCTCCATTATCTCTGGACGGAACCGTCGCTGCTGTTGTTTAACGGGCTTCATGTCCGGATTGATGTTGAGGCGATGCATAGCCACTTGAGGATCAAGTCCAGGCATGTCCTCATAATTCCAGGCGAAGACATCTATATACTCTTGTACAAGAGATATTAAATCCTTCTTCTCTGGAGGCGACAGGCCGTCACTTATGAAGATGGGTTTAGGATTGTCTTCATCTCCTAGGTTGACTTGAACAACCTTGTCTTCTGTGGGTGGCTCACGCTGTTCAAAGCGGGTGTCCCAAAGAGCATTCAAATGTTTGATCCAAGGATCTGTATCGGATTGGATCATTTCTTCATCTTCATCCTCCAGATGGCTTGTCGAAACCATGTTTACTGAAAGCCCTTTGAAGATGTTGCCGACACTGACATCTGATTCCCATGACGACGTGTCTGATGAGCAGTCATGACTTGACAGTCTCTCCGAATCAGAGGCTGATGGCACTGGAGTTGATATATAGCCCAACCCCCGGCGCATCCGATGATAGTAATCAGGGGTTTTCCCTTTCGGTACAAAGGATCGAAGCAGTGTTCTTCTTCCTTTTCCGAAGTTCAACCCAGGCCTGTTGGTTAGATCATACCCCATGCGCTTCATCATCTTGAGCGTTCTTGGTTCATAATGATCGAACTGAGGGGATTCATCCTCACCTTCCGATTCTTCGTGGGGCATTGGTTCAGATGCGATTCGCCCAAAAGTATTGGTCTTTGGCTTTTTCGTCCGGCTGGAACCATGAATACAGACTCTTGCGCGTCACCATTATCTTGGTATGTCCCGAAGGATGATTTCACCGGTACATGCAAAGATGTCAAGGCATCTATTGCCGACCAGAGGTCATCGTCCACGTCGGTAGTGGTATCCGACGGTATTGAATCGGAAACATACACAGGGAAATACGCAAAGTCTAAATCTTCATTAATGTACCAACCACCCGCATCGTCGGTGGTATCAACATCGAGCTTATTAGTGCTCTTTACAATGGGCTCCAACTCCCACAGGCACTCTTCTTTCTCAGGCTCAACGTCAGCTTCATTACCAGAGTCTGGCTCCTCTGGTTGTGGGGTTTCATTAGTCTCCTCCGGATCCTGATATAAGAGGGAGTCCGTGAAATAATTTTCAACCCCTTTAAACGGATGCCTTTCGGCAATCAACGTTCGGACCTGTCCACTCTCGTCAATGTATTTCATGACTTGGTGGAGAGTAGAGGGAACGATGGAATTGCGGTGAATCCATGGTCGTCCCAGCAACAGGTTGTAGGAAGTGTCCGCGTCAATGACGTAACACGTCACTTCTGACTTGAGGCTCCCGATCTGGCATTTGAGCTTGATCTTCCCCATTGGGCGGGAGCTGTTGGCATTGAACCCGTAAATAGTCGTCTGGGTAGGGCTCAGACGATGGGTAGGAATGCCTAGAAACTGCATAACCCGGCGAGGTATGATGCTCAGCGCGGACCCTGGGTCTACCTGGATGCGGTTCACCTCGGATGACCCAATATACCCTGTGAAGTATAGGGGTCGGTCATGCTTCCCTTTAACCTGCATGTCATCTGTTGTGAAGGTGATGCAGGGAGCATTTGGGGAGGTGTGGAGGCAATCCTCTTCATCTTCCTCCCTTGGCACGCGGGTCATAAAGACCTCAGCATTTGCCAGAGCTTCTTGTAGAGCCTCTCTGGTTGACTTTGATAGCCTCAGGAGCTCATACAAGGTAATGCGTGCCGGGATGTTGGCTAGTTGAGCCAAGACGTCGAAGCGGTAAGGTGTCGAGGATCCTTCCGTTACACCTTTCGCAAGAACTCGAGAAAACCGAGTTTCTTTCTGCTTCTCCCCAGGCTGTTTAGAGGAGGGCTTGGCTGGTTCCACGGCTGGTTGCGGAGAAGCCGCTGCTGTCTCGCCGTACTGCTTCAAGTATGCCTGTCCTGAACGGGTCCCCGCCGTAGGTTGGCTGGGCTCTGCGGCCAGGACTATTGTTTCCTCTTCTGAGTCAGTCAGCGAGGGAACATCAGTGTCCGCTTCTCGAGAAGAGGCGCATATCACATGGCAAGATGAAGCCTTCCCTTTGCCTTTGGACTTCCTGTTGGTCACAGTCGTCCATTGTTGCTCGTCGACGAGGTCAGGGTGGACCCACATGATTTCCCCTCGAGGTGTAGGGACGGGTACCAAGCCTTTCTCCTGCTGCTGATGAGGGTCTGTGTTGACCACCCTCAGTTCTCCTTTCGGGACAGAGATCACCCCCACGGGTGTCGGGGGTCGTGTCCCAAACTGGAGAATTGACGTCATGTTGGCCGTCATCTTCTTCTGCTCCGGTCGGAGTTTTAATACCTCCGCGTCAATCAGAGCTTGAAGGATGTCCTTAAAGACATAGCAGCTTTTGGTAGGATGTCCGAGCATCCTGTGGTATAAGCAGTAGGTGGGATTGTCGGTCTTGCCGACCTCCTCCGGGCGCCTAATTTCAGGGAGCTTCAGTCGATTGCTCTTGTTGAGTAGCTTGAAGAGCGAATCGACGTGTTCCTCCTTGAAGGAATACTGCTTGTTGGGGCGTGGCTGGCTTGAAGAGCCACTTGCCCTGCCTGTTTGAGGTTTGGTGGGAGATTTGGTCTCCGTCGCCAAATTATCCTTCCGCTTGGTTTGGAGGGATGTGTCTGGTGCACGCCTTGTCGACCTCTCTGGCCTGGGCTTGCCTTCTTCCGCTCTGACGCGGGCGACAATCTCCTCAGCCTGTTCACCTTGCTGGACTAATTGTTTCCAGGTGCGGCTTTCAGCAACTCCTATTTGAGCAAGGAGTGAGGTTTGGAGATTATGGCGACATGTTTCCACCAGGGTGGCCTGGGTCATGCCGCTTGGACATCGGAGTGCCATGTTCCGAAATCTTTCTACGAAAGACTTGACGGACTCTCCCTTTCGCTGTTTTGTAGCTAAAAGGGTAGGCATTGTGACCTCCGAATCATCTTCGAAGAAGCGTGTTAGAAACAGCTTCTCCAAGTCGCCCCAGTTCTTGATGGAACCTTCGGGGAGCTTCATGAACCATTCAAAGGCCAACCCTTTCAGGGTGCCGATGAACAGTCGCGCTAGGATGGCATCGTTATCTACCACATTCCCGGTCTGGGATTTGAAGTAGTAGATGTGCTGGTTGGGTGACCCCTTCCCGTCGAATGCTTGGAGAGTTGGAGCCTTGAACTTAGGAGGGTACGGGACTAAGTCCCACTCGGCCGGATAGGGCCGGACTACCCCAGCTTCTTGGAGGCCTTTACGGTTGGTAAGGGCCTCGAGGCGCTGCTCCAGTTGACTCATTCTTTTAGCATGAGCCTTTCCCGGGGTCTGGTCGCTTCTTGCCTGCGACGAGGGCTTGGACACATCCGAGGTAGATCGTCGTGTCTCGTCAGAAGATTCGGAGGGTGGGCTTCCTCCCTTTCTCCCTTTCCCCTTCGGTCGTCTAGGAGGAGATCTCGCTCTTTCTTCAAGCAATTTCTCAAGCATATGCTTGAGGGAGTCAATGGATCTCTGTTGAGAGGCGATTATATCCATCTGGTGCTTCTGCGTCTGTTCTAAACGCCTGGTCGTCTCCTCAGGAGTGTCGGCCATGTAGGCGGAAGCCTCCTTCTCGACGGAAGAGTTTGAAGCCTGCGACTCCACTATAGCGGAGTGAGAACCACCCATTCTAATGCCGCGGGCTAAGGCATTATAGTCAATTGGGGGAATGGCCCCTGTCCGGGTGCGAGTGTGTTGATACACCCCCTCCGGTTCAGAGTCAGATTCCTCTGAGTTGACCATTAGTTGTTTTCCCTTGCTTCTGCTAGTCATGTTTGCAGTAAGCTCCGGGTATTCAACATCTGAGAAGGTTCTCCTCCTGTGGGAGCGTCTTCTCTTGGCTGATGGGGGAATCAGGGTCAGCTGTCTAATTAAAGACGGCTGGTGCACGCCTGACTCGCAATGGCATCCAGAGAGCATCTGGATGAGCTGTTGACAGCAGCATGGAGAAGTGGTCTGATTGGCACTCCTCTTCCTTGTCAAATAATCCCTCAAATCTGTGGGAGGGGGATTAAAGAGACTGGTCTCGCAACGTTGACGACGGGAGACAGTCATGTGCTGTTCAGCCTGGACACAGGTTTCAGAAACGCGGCTGTTGCGTCGCGGCTGCGTCATGCGCGTCTGGCGTCTCTGTTGATATGAGACGCGACTTTCGCGTTGCTGTCTGCTGCGTTGGAGCAGAGAGACTTGGGAGAGTGGGCTGCTGGGCCCCACGCCTATGGGCGCGTGCTTCCTGCGTTTGACAAGACGCAGAAGCTTCGCTTCGGCGTTTGGCAAGTTGGTCTTCAGAGGGCTCAACTTGGGGAGTCTCGCGTTTGGGTCGCCAAACACGGACCTCTCGCACTGGACGAGGTGCGGGCAAGGCATCGGATCGTACGCTGCGTTCAACCCCAGTCAGAAAACCAACGGTTCCGACCGAGTGTTGACGCGCGCGTCTTCTCTGTCGACGCTCGGCATTCCGATTGCGCCGTGGAGGAAGAGAGAAGCCAACAACTTCCTGGTTTGTAAAACCAGGGGTGTTTGCCACGCGGGTCTCCTGAGAGACGCTGACGCGGGCGTTCTGTGCGACACGGTCGATCGCACCAGTAAAGGTGCCGGGGACCACGCGGGCCTTCAGAGAGGCGTTGGCGCGTGTGTTCTGCGCGACGCGGTTGATCGCAGCAGAGGAGTCTGAGGTTACGCGGGCCTTCTGGGAGGCGTCGGCGCGTGAACCAAACTTGGCACAGTGGGCAGCAGGGGCACCCGACAGAGCCTCAGATTGGGCTTCAGGGGGCTGTCCACTTGAGACCCTGCGGCAGACGCGGGTCTTTGGGCTCTTGGAGCCAGAAGAGAGGAACTCTTCATACTTCGCCTGGTCGAACTCGACGACGAGGGATTCGACCATTTTCCCCTTACGGAGAACGTCATCTTGCACCACGGTGCGCTCGTCAGTAACGAAGGTAGTCCCCAGCGGAGTCGCCATCTCTTGTAGGGGCCGGAAAGTTTGGTGGTCGGAGAAAGTGGTTTTAGCTGTAAAAGATTTCCTTGATTCAAGCGAAACGATTACAACCAAAAGAACTACTCTTCCCTCTTTTCCAGTTACAAGGGAGGGAGGATGTCTGAATCTTCCCTTTGTTTAAAGCTGGGTTCTTCGTGTGGCGATGGAGAGTGAATCTTGTTCTCCGTTGACCAGATGACCGTCCTAGACCGTCGGGGGTCTTCTCTTCGGTCGGTAGAAAGAGTAACTCGGCTCCGTCTACCAAAACTCTCAAAGAGGAGGTAGGCGAAGAGCGGCTAGTACTCAGTAAGCTCGCTGAAGAGTCGTGCTTCTCTCTTGATGATCCTCCTGCCTGGATTCGATCGATTTTGATGATGCCCTATCTCAAAGCTCTCTCTCTTCAAAACTCCGATCTTCTGCCAAGCTTCGATCCTCTCAAGCCTCTCTCCCTTCAAGC
The DNA here is from genome assembly GCA_038442645.1 of Agave tequilana. NCBI lineage: Eukaryota > Viridiplantae > Streptophyta > Magnoliopsida > Asparagales > Asparagaceae > Agave > Agave tequilana. Next base: position 75,076 of record JAVJIF010009822.1, read on the forward strand.
TTCTATCCCCTCTTCATAGCAAACAAGGCTCTATTTATAGGGGTCTCAGGGGGTGAAGGTGCCTCCTGAAAACGCTCCCGAATGAGGGGCCACTACCCGCTACATGCGCGGTGACTGGCCCCGCAATCAGGGCAGTTGCAACTGAGACGCGGGCGTTGGGCCAAACGCGCCTTGAAGTTTGAGACGCGGGCGTCGAGCCAAACGCGCCTTGAGACGCGGGTTTCGGGCCTTCACGTCTGGATGCTGAGGCGAGGGCGTCGGGCCGATGCGCCTGGATGCTGAGGCGCGGGCGTCGGGCCGATGCGCCTTGATGCTGAGACGCGGGCTTCGGGCCGACGCGTCTTGATGCTGAGACGCGGGCTTCGGGCCGACGCGTCTGAACGTTGTGACGCGGGTGTAGAGCCAACGCGTCTTAATGCTGAGACGCGAGCATCGATTTCTCGCGTCTAGAGCTTGAGACTCTGCTTCCTTAATGGCTGGTCTGTTAGTCATTTTTAGACAGCCTACGCTATTGCGGTAGAATTGAGCACCTTGCACTACTATTTTAAAGTTCTGAAATTCTGTATTTTGTGTGTAGGTTTTACCTCAATCAAATTTTTGGCGCCATTGCCGGGGAGGAACGGTAAGTAATTCTCTTTAAAGTTTTACATTTGGGTTAAACTTTCATCTTTGTTTTTTGTACAGATTTACAACAAGGAATTCTTGCTGCAGTGGACACATAAGTGGCCTTGAACTCTACTCAAGAAAGCAGAGCCAAGAAGCCCTCAGATTTGCTACAGTCATGTGGCAAACTGAGTGAACTACTAACCAGTATTTTCTGCTGGGTGGCTGAATTGCGTAGTTTAAATATCTATAGCATTTATTCTTGTTTGACTCACTGTATATATATTTTCTAATATAATAGTAAAAAGTTGATTGTAAATGCTAAAAGATGATTTAGACTTTGCATTTAGGCACGTGTCTATTTCATTACATTTTTATTTACTGTTGAAGAGTGCTGGAGACCAAGATATGTGTGCATAGCATTTAGTATAAGGTTCATTCTTATATAAAATATTGCTTGAGTGTTATTTTTTTCTATATACTTGTACTCTGCACTAAATTGAATTAAGGGCTTGTCCTATAACAGATAAGGTGGGAAAGTCATTACCCTCCCTTAGCTCACAAACAATCTACTCACTCACTAACCAAGCCTAAGTAAAAATGAGTAGACGTTGGCCCTAGGGACATTTCGGACTCAATTAGGAGATTATCCTAAGGGGAAAGGTGTTAGAATTTGACTCCTGCCAAATCAGTGTCTAGGAAGGGGATTAAGGGCCGAAAGCCTGAAGGTTGGTGGTTACTTAATTAAGGAACGTCTTTGACGGATAACCTCTCACCAATCTTACCCTGACCTGGTTGATTAGCTTATGTTTCAAAGTCTGCATTATACCCTCCTATGGACAGTCTAACCAGTTAGGAGTCGTTTAGGTCAAAGGTCTACCCTAACTTAGGTTAGAATTTTTTTTTGTTTGCTTTATTTGTTTGTTTTTTTCTTTGTTTGTGTTTTATTGTGTGATATGGCTTATAACAACAATTTTTTCAATTTTAATGGTAATCCATTTACACGCCAACCTCTTTTTCGGATATTACCAACCCGGCATAATATAACTTTAACCAACCTAGTGTGCCGATTGGTCTTATCCGAATCAATATAACCCATGCACCCAATCTTATAACCATAATTTCCAGAATAATTTCAACTCTTCATAGAGTCAGTGGGGATTCACCTCACCCAAGTCCAATTTTCAACCAACTTGTCCTCCTTATCCACCTTGTCCACAATGTTTTCAAAATTCATACTCAGTTCCACCAGTCCAAAATAGAAAAACCATCAATTTAGAAATGAGTATGCGTGAGTCTAAACAATAATCACAAAATCTGATGGACTCACATTTTACCACCATTTCAAAATAACACTTCATCTTTTCAAGTCAAACTCTACGTTCTCACCGTTTGGCCATCTGATGTCGTTAACCATTCTTTTAGAGCTGAAGAGTCATTGTTGTTTTGAAAAACAAGGTTCCATTTCAGCATAATCATTTGAACTTGCCCAAACTCCAATTTTGAAAATGATACTGACAGTTTGGCAAGTTATTCCTTTCCTGAAACAGAACTTGAGAATGAATATGATCTTGAACCTTACTTAGTGATTCAATTCTACTTCCTGATTCAATAATGATCTGGTGTCTTCACCTGATTACAATCTTTTTCCGAGTCAACATTGGATCCTGTGTCAATTCATCTGAATTGAATCACCATCTTGATGATCATCAAATTAAACTTGACCAATTTCACACTTTTGAAAGTCCTATTGACAATTGGCAAGTTCTCATTTTTATGAAATTGAACTCAATGAGAAATGTGACCTGATTCTCAAATTTGTCATCCAGTTCAAATTCTCAAATCAATATTGACTCCTATTTTGTTACCCGACTTAAGTAATATTTTAGAGTCAGTTTGATTCCCACACCTGTCATTCTTGAACTTGAATCACCAATATTAAGTCACATTCCATTGTGGGAAACTGAATGTAGACTTGAGTTTCAACTTCTTGATTTGGACCCACTTCCTAAGCCAATCTCGACTCCTGAACCTTTACTTGATTTAAGTCACATTCCTCAGTCGGTATTAGTTTTAGTACTTCCTGAGTCCAAGTCAATCATTCTATCTTTCAAACTCCATTTTGGGATAAGGCAGTAACAATATTGACTCCGAAATTAATTATGAAATTTGAAAATTAGATGGGGTTAAATTTGTAATAAAAATAATTCATATATATATCATTTTAGTGGGTTATATTAGAGAGATTTCTAGTGGGTTCCTTCGAACTCCATGCAAAGTCGATTGGGCCACATTTCGTGGACCAATCAGACTACCACCGAAACTACCACCTTAAGGTAGTATTTTCCTTCCATGTTATCATTTCATGCATCTATGCATTAATTCATACATTGAGGACAATGCATGAGATAGGTGTGGGGGGAGGTTTTAACATAACTTAGGTTTTTCTTTTTATTAAAAAAATTTAACGTTTTCTTTACTTTTAAAAACTTTTTTAAAATAGAAACAATATTTTGACATATTTTTTGTAAGAAATTAAGTCAATTTTAAGGAATAGGAAAATCAAAAATTAGTATTTCTTAAACTTGGTAAAAATAAGATTATTTGTTTGATTTTTAGAGTTAGGAAGATAATTTGTCAAAATAATTTAGTCTTGATCTTTATCTTAATGAAATATGCACACTTCATATACTTACACACTTAGGGTTCAAAAAACGAAGATTCTTATGCCTTATAAAAAAAGAAAAAGAAAAAATATATCTATGAAAGATGAACAAATCTAATTATTGATTAGTTAGGTGCTTTGGCCTAAGTAAGCTTGGTATTTATGCGAAAGATGATTAGATAAGTTTGAGAAAAAATATATATAAAAAAATCCTCTGATTAAGCTGGATATTTGTGCCTAATAAAGCATAAGTATTCACGTCTAAAAGTGGTTCATATAATAAAATCCTTAATTTTGTGGCCTTGTTTGCTCGAGTCTTAAGTCCTTGGGATGTTTTCTCACCGGTGCCCTAAGACCGTTTGGCTTGGGAGTCATCGATTAAAGGCTCGTTACATGGGCAGATTAGAAAGCCTAATAGAACTAAGGAATAATACAACCAAGAAATATATATAAATAAATAAGATATAAGAGTTAGAGTTAATGAACCCTTAGTCAAAATTTTCATGGTCACAAGGTGCATATGACTTAGGGTAAAGTAATAGACTAGATGAGAAGTACAATTTGACTCCTTACTTTGATTGATAACAAATTTTTGAATAGAAGCTAAGTTTAGGAATGAAAATTCAGTTTTCCTATAACTTATGGATTACTTAAATCTTACAATTATATTCTAAATATTTTTCTCTTTCAAAATACTTTCGAAAATACTAACTCTTTGTTTCTCTTTCTTTATGGATTTTGTGGGCGCAATCTACTGAAAACCCTCACGAGACAAAACTCGTCCTCTAGGGGTAACATAGAGGTTTAACGGCTTGTTGCACAGGCTCAGTGCAATCGCGTGACCTGCGAAAGTGGTCTAATAATTTTGGTTTAGTTTTGTGTTTTTACTCGAGGACGAGCAAAAGATAGGTGGGGGTGTGATCGTACACATATTTTGCATTCTTTCATTACACTCCTACATTTATTGTGTAATAAATCTGCTAAATTCTTTGTCTTAAATGTCTATTTTGTAGAAGATAATAATTAAGAGAAAGAAAATTAAACTAAATAAATACCAGTTAAAATCAGATTTAACTGGATCTATTTGGTTAGCTGAGGATGATCCCAGATCTAGTTAGAATAAATCAAGAATTGGGGCAAATGTTCAGCTGAAGATCAGAGCAAATCAGAAAGATAACACCAAATGAAAACCCGTAAAATTTAGATTTCTATAAATCCATTTTGGTTAGCTAAAGATCAACCGAGGCTAATATCAAATACAGAGAGATAAATGGATAGAGAGAAGATCAACGGATGAGATGAAGCAAGTTTGACTCAGATTTTGACTGGATACATTTCAGTATTTGAATCATAAATTTTGTTACCAAATCTCAAATCTGATGATTCAAGATAATCTAGAAAGAGGACTTACAGAGCTACAACTCTTATGTTGATCACTATTTCTAATTCTATCATTTGATAAGTAATATTCAGTAATCAAACGCTAATAAACTGCAGATCAGAACTGAATATCCACATTAAATCAAGTTTGGAGATAAGGGGAGGATTCAGATTCAGAAATAGCTAGCTTTCCTATCTTCATACTCCTCTAACCTCTGCATTTCTTCTATAAATACCTGCAATCTCAAAGGCAAGGGGACGATCATGCAGAGATAGGATTAGTCCAGTTTTTCATTCTTTGTAGTGTAGGTTTTTGTTTTCTTTTTATGTAATTTTAATTTCTTTGTAAGCTTAGATTAGATTGAGATTCATGTAAGTAAGAGAGAGAGGCTTATGTTGAGAGTGACACCGATGTCCTCCTCCTTTCTTCCATCATTTTTGCAAGCTTATAAGGTAATTTTTTTTATGTTCGTCTTTACTTTTGTTTCCTTCTTCTTCTTTCTACTTTTTCTCTTTTAGTTATGATGAGCATTCAAGTGAATCTAGTAGCATCAGTATAACAATGTTTGTGTGAGTACCAACGATATTTCATGATGATGTTCTCCTCCTCAAGACTCCGTATCATTTCATTCTTGTTCGTCTTGATGATGTAATGCGAATAGGGACTGAGCTTGATCTTATGGCTTATGCGTTGAACGCCTCCGAAGTAAGGTAGAACATGCAAGGGTTCCAGGTAAGTCATCAACCAAAGGAGGTAAGTATTTCTTTAATCTTTTCTTTTTTTTCTTTTATTTCTTTAGTTTAGATCACCAACAACACCCACTTCTTTTATCAATCCTTTTCCATTTCTTTGTACATATCCAATTCTGATTTCTCCATCTTCTCAATCTCTCACTTTCTGCCTAGCTTCATTGTAATTTATTTTTCTTTTCTTTTTAAGAAACTAAAGAAGAACTTTAACCATTAATGGTAGCATAAAAGAGAACTTGCTAGAAAAGCTTCCATCGCTAGTCCCTCCTTGTGGATCACGACCCGCATAGCCACTTGCTATTGCGGTAGAATTGAGCACCTTGCACTACTGTTTTAAAGTTCTGAAATTCTGTATTTGTGTGCAGGTTTAACCTCAATCATCGGGGCATTGAAGTAAATGAATCGCATTCCGCCATTGCAGAATCGCAGGCCTCGAACTCTTCCATAGAGAAGGAAGCCTTTTTGCGTACATGACAAATACTCCCGAGGAGACGGCCAGACACTTTGAACAGCAACCTAGGTCCAGAGGGAACAATTCGATATGATTCGCGCTCTACAAGAATCTATCGATTCCCTGAAGCAGATGCTGGCACAATTGCTTGAAGACAAGAAGAAGTCAAACAATGAAACTTCTTCTAAAAAGTCTAAAGGCAAACGAAAAGAAGGAGAAAGCTCATCTTCTGTACATATCGAGGAGAAGGAGCAATCTTATTCCGAGTCCTCTAAATCTTCGTCTAAGGAGGAAGGCAACCCGGACCATGGGAGTATTCATTCTAAAAGAATGAGTCAATTGGAGCAGCATCTGGAAGCCTTTACCAACCGAAAAGGCCTCCATGAAGCAGGAGTGATCTGGTCATATCCGGCCGAGTGGGACTTTTTCCATACCCTCCTAAGTTCAAAGCTCTCACCCTACAGGCCTTTGATGGCAAAGGGTCACCAAACTAACATATCTACTACTTCAAGTCTCAGACAGAAAATGTGGTAGATAATGATGCCATCTTAGTACGTTTGTTCATCGGCACTCTAAAAGGGCTTGCCTTTGAATGGTTCATGAAACTTTCAGAAGGCTCCATTAAAAATTTGGGTGATTTGGAGAAGCTCTTTCTGACACGCTTCTTTGAAGATGACTCGGAGATTACAATGCCTACTCTCCTGGCTACGAAATAGCGAAAGGGAGAGTCAGTCAAAATATTTGTGGAAAGATTTTTGAACATGGCACTCCGATGTCCTAGCGGTATTGATCATACACATATTTTGCATTCTTTTCATTACATTCCTACATTTATCGTGTAATAAATCTGCTAATTTCCTTGTCTTAAATATTTATTTTGCAGAAGATAATAATGAAGAGAAAGAGGATTAAACCAAATAAATACCAGTTAAAATCAGATTTAACTAGATCCATTTGGTTAGCTAAGGATGATCCCTGATCTAGTTAGAACAAATCAAGGATTGGGGCAAATGTTCAGCTGAAGATCAGAGCAAATCAGACTGGATATAGTTTAGCATTTTAATCATATCTTTTGCTACCGAATCTCAAATCTGATGATTCAAGATGCTACAGAAAGAAGACTTAAAGTGCTACAATTCTTCTGTTGATCACTCGTTCTAATTCTGTCATCTGTTAAGCAATATTCAGCACTCAACACGTCATCAAGCTGCAGAACAGAATTCTGGATAAATCCAGTATGGAGATAAGGGGAGGATTCAAATTTCAGAAAAGCCAGCTTTCCCTATCTTTATACTCCTCTAATCTCTGCTATAAATACCTGCAATCTCAAAGGCAAGGGGAGGAAGAGGAACACCTTCAGAAGGAAGCACCATCTCAGAGAGAGCTTTAGTTTAGGTTTTCTTTTCTTCTTCAATGTAATTTTCATTTTCTTTATTTTATTTTATTTTTAGGCTAGAGAGAGTTACATGATCAAAAGAGAGGAAGAGTTATTATTGTAGAGTGACACTATTGTAATCTTTTCTTCAAGAAGCCTATATTGAAGGTGACAATCAATGGAGGTTCATTGTGCTCAATCTCGCCGAAGCCTTTCTTTCCTTTCTTCTTTTCTACTACTTTGCTTTACTCGATGCGAAGGTAAATTTCATTTATGGTTCAACAGTAGAGGTAAATATTCTTCTTTTCTTTTTATTTCTAATCTTTGCATTTTTATTTCTAATCTTTGCATCACACTTTTCTTTATCTCTTTTTGGTTCCTTTTATTTTTATAAGTAAAACAACAACGATATCATCATCTCTTCTTCTACCATCTTCTTCTTAACTTAACATTTTTATTTCTTTTTATTAACTGAGAAGATAAGTATTAACTAATTTTGTAAATTAAAAGAAGAAACTTACATAACGCTTCCATCGCTGTCCCTCCCTGTGGATCACGACCCGTTAGCCCTAGCCTACACGGTAGAATTGAGGACCTTGCACTGTTCTAAATTTCTGTATTTTTATGTGCAGGTTTGGCTCGATCAAATTTTGGCGCCGTTGCCGGGGAGGGACGGTAAGTAATCTCTTTAAAGTTTACATTTTTGGTAACTTTCTTCTTTGTTTTTTTTTGTACAGATTTAACAACAAGGAATTCTTGCTGCAGTGGACACATAAGTGGCCTTGGACTCTGCTCAAGAAAGCAGAGCCAAGAAGCCCTCAGATTTGCTACATTCCAGTGGCAAAAATGAGTGAACTACTAACCTGTATTTTTGCAGGTTGGCTGATTTGAAAATCTGAATTTCTGTAGCATTTAACACCTTGTTTGACTCACTGTATATATATTTCTAATACAATAGTAAAAAGTTGATTGTAAATGCTAAAAATGATTTAGACTTTGCATTTAGGCACGCGTCTATTTCATTACATTTTCTATTTACTGTTGAAGAGTGCTGGAGCAAAGGTACGTGTGCATAGCATCTAATATAAGAACACTTTTAGATTGTTTACATTGCTTAAGTGTTGCTTTTCTTGTACACTGCACTAAATTGATCTAAGAGCTTGTCCTATAAACAAGATAAGGTGGGGAAGCTATTACCCTCCCTTAGCCCACAAACAATCTCCTCACTCACTAACCCAAGCCTAACTAAAAATGAGTAGACGTTGGTCCTATGGACATCTCGGACTCAATTAGGAGATTATCCTAAGGGGGAAAGGTGTTGGAATTTGACTCCTGCCAAATCAGTGTCTAGGAAGGGGATTAAGGGCCGAAAGCCCGAAGGTTGGTGGTTACTTAATTAAGGAACGTCTTTGACGGATAACCTCCCACCAATCTTGCCCTGACCTGGCTGATTAGCTTGTGGTCAAAGTCTGCATTATACCTCCTGTGGACAGTCTAAACAGTTAGGAGTCGTCTAGGTCTAAGCTCTATCTAACATAGGTTAGATTTTTCTTTATTTTTTTGTTTGTTTATTTGTTTGTTTTTTTTTTGTTTTTGTGAAAATGGATTATAATTACAATTATTCTGATTATAACTCAAATCCATATTTCACCCCAACCTCTTTCAGTTCAGATATTACCAACCCGGCATTACATAACTCTAACCAATCAAGTATGCCAGATTGGTCTTATCCGAATCAATATATGCCCCAATCCCAGTACTATGAACAAGAATGGGACAATCATCACCACTCTTCACCGAGTCAGTTCGGATACAACTCCCCCGAGTCTTACTATCAACAACCTTACCAACAAACAGCTTCATATAATCCATACCAAGACCAACCTATAGAAGAAAATCTTCTTTAGAAAAGACATTTGAAGCCTTCCTTGAGTCCACACGACAAGTACAAATCATAGCAGACTCAATTCTCCCAAACAATTCCCAAATCCAAGATCCTTACTCTAATTTTCAAGTCTAGCCACAATAAGAAGAACCTGTTGACTTCGAAAAGAATATGGAATTCATGATTCAGTCCCAAAAATAATTGTATTCAATCCCAAATGGATCGTCTCCAATCTCTCAATAGGCTAGAAGCAAAAGTGAGTCATTTGGTTAAAATAATTAATGATAGGAATGAGGAAACTCTACCTAACACATTTTCAACCACTCCTGATTCTCCTAGCCATATTGACGAAGAATCATGGTATCTTGGAGATTTTAACCAAGATTCGATTTCACCACAAAACTTTGAACTTGACCAATATCAACCCATTGATAAATTGGCAAGTTTTTCTTTCAATGAGATTGAACTTGAAGATGAATGTGATACCGATTCTCAATATTGTGATTCAGTTTCACTTTTTGAATCTATGTTGACTCCAGTATCCTTACCCGATTCGGACTTAGTTCTGAAGCCAACACTGATTCCTATCCCTATAGATCTTGAACATGAACCACTTATTCTAGATAGTCACATTCCATTATTGGGAAATGAATGTGAACTTGAATCCTATGATTTGGACCAAATCCTTGAACCAACTCCGACTCTCGAACCTAAACTTGATTTGAGTTCTATTCCCGAGTCAATATCGGTTTCTATTCCCTTCATTGTTGAGCCCAAATCATCCATTCCACAAAATCACATTCCATTGTTGGACCAAGGTTTAGATCAATATGACTCTGTGATGATATCCCAAGACTGGTCATATAACCGGGAAAATTTTCATACTAGGATCTTGCATGATCCTGTTCATATTGGGGATTATAAAAAAATAATAAGAAAGAGGTGAAAAGGTGGGTTTCATGAAAATCCACAATATCTAGATTGGGTAGAAACGCTTGGCCCAATCAGACCTCCACCGGAAACCACCACCTTAAGGTAATATTTTTCTTCCCTTTCTTCTTTTTCATGCATCTATGCATTAATTCATACATTGAGGACAATGCATGAGATAGGTGTGGGGGAGGGTCTAACATAACTTATGTTTTTTCTTTTTATTAAAAAAAAAAGAAAGAAAAAAAACTAACACTTTCTTTACTTTTAAAAACTTTGAAAAATAGAAACAATATTTTGACATATTTTTTGTAAGAAATTAAGTCAATTTTAAGGAATAGGAAAATCATAATTAGGATTTCTTATACATGGTCAAAATAAGATTATTTGTTTGATTTTTAGGGTTAGGAAGATAATTTGTCAAAGTAATTTAGTCTTGATCTTTACCTTGATGAAGTATGCATACCTCATACACTTATACACTTAGGGTTCAAAAATAAAGATTCTTATGCCTTATAAAAAATATATATAAAAAAAGAAAAAGAAAAAGAAAGAAATAAGCAAATCTAATTATTGATTAGCTAGGTGCTTTGGCCTAAGCAAGCCTTAGTATTTACGCGAAAGATGATTAGATAAGTTAAAAAAAAAAAAAAATCCTTTGATTAAGATGGGTATTTGTGCCTAATAAAGCATAAGTATTCACGCCTAAAGAAGGTCCATATAATAAAATTCTTAGTTTTGTGGCCTTGTTTGCTCGAGTTCTTAAATTCTTAAGGGGTTTTCTCACCCGGTGCCCTAAGACCGTCTGGTTTGGGAGTCATCGATTAAAGGCTTGTTACATGGGCAGATTAGAAAGCCTAAACTAAGGAATAATACCACAAAATTATATATATATATATATATATATATATATAATATATATATATAATAATATATATATATATATATATATATATATATAATATATATATAATAAGGCATAAGAGTTAGAGTTAAAGAACCCTTAGTCAAAATTTTCACGGTCACAAGGTGCATATGACTTAGGGTAAAGTAATAGACTAGATGAGAAGTACAATTTGAATCCTTACTTTGATTGATAACAAATTTTTGAATAGAGACTAAGTTTAGGAATGAAAAATTCGATTTTCCTATAACTTATAGATTACTTAAATCTTACAATAATATTTCAAATATTTTTCTTCTTCAAAATGCTTTTCGAAAATACTAACTCTTTGTTTCTCTTTCTTTATGGATTTTGTGGGTGCAATCCACTGAAAACCCTCATGAGACAAAACTCGTCCTCTAGGGGAAACCTAGAGGTTTAACGGCATGTTGCACATGCTCAGTGCAATCGCGTGACCTGCGAAAGTGGTCTAATAATCTTAAGTTTAGTTTTATTGTTTTGCTCGAGGACGAGCAAAAGATAGGTGTGGGGGTGTGATCATACACATATTTTGCATTCTTTTCATTACATTCCTACATTTATCGTGTATAAATCTGCTAATTTCTTGTCTTAAATATTTATTTTGCAGAAGATAATAATGAAGAGAAAGAGGATTAAACCAAATAAATACCAGTTAAAATCAGATTTAACTGGATCTATTTGGTTAGCTAAGGATGATCCCAGATCTAGTTAGAACAAATCAAGGATTGGGGCAAATGTTCAGCTGAAGATCAGAGCAAATCAGACTGGATACAGTTTAGCATTTTAATCATATCTTTTGCTACCGAATCTCAAATCAGATGATTCAAGATGCTACACAAAGAAGATGTAAAGTGCTACAATTCTTCTGTTGATCACTCGTTCTAATTCTGTCATCTGTTAAGCAATATTCAGCACTTAACACGTCATCAAGCTGCAGAACAGAATTCTGGATAAATCCAGTATGGAGATAAGGGGAGGATTCAAATTTCAGAAAAGCCAGCTTTCCCTATCTTTATACTCCTCTAATCTCTGCTATAAATACCTGCAATCTCAAAGGCAAGGGGAGGAAGAGGAACACCACTTCAGAAGGAAGCACCATCTCAGAGAGAGCTTTAGTTTAGGTTTTCTTTTCTTCTTCAATGTAATTTTCATTTTCTTTATTTTATTTTATTTTTAGGCTAGAGAGAGTTACATGATCAAAAGAGAGGAAGAGTTATTGTAGAGTGACACTATTGTAATCTTTTCTTCAAGAAGCCTATATTGAAGGTGACAATCAATGGAGGTTCATTGTGCTCAATCTCGCCGAAGCCTTTCTTTCCTTTCTTCTTTTCTACTACTTTGCTTTACTCGATGCGAAGGTAAATTTCATTTATGGTTCAACAGTAGAGGTAAATATTCTTCTTTTTCTTTTATTTCTAATCTTTGCATTTTTTATTTCTAATCTTTGCATCACACTTTTCTTTATCTCTTTTTGGTTCCTTTTATTTTTATAAGTAAAACAACAACGATACCATCATCTCTTCTTCTACCATCTTCTTCTTAACTTAACATTTTTATTTTCTTTTTATTAACTGAGAAGATAAGTATTAACTAATTTTGTAAATTAAAAGAAGAAACTTACGTAATGCTTCCATCGCTGTCCCTCCCTGTGGATCAGGACCCATTAGCCCTAGGCTACACGGTAGAATTGAGGACCTTACACTGTTCTAAATTTCTGTATTTTTATGTGCAGGTTTGGCTCGATCAAAATTTTGGCGCCGTTGCCGGGGAGGGACGGTAAGTAATTCTCTTTAAAGTTTACATTTTTGGTTAATTTTCTTCTTTGTTTTTTTTTTGTACAAATTTAACAACAAGGAATTCTTGCTGCAGTGGACACATAAGTGGCCTTGGACTCTGCTCAAGAAAGCAGAGCCAAGAAGCTCTCAGATTTGCTACATTCCAGTGGCAAAACTGAGTGAACTACTAACCTGTATTTTTGCAGGTTGGCTGATTTGAAAATCTGAATTTCTATAGCATTTAACACCTTGTTTGACTCACTGTATATATATTTCTAATACAACAGTAAAAAGTTGATTGTAAATGCTAAAAATGATTTAGACTTTGCATTTAGGCACGCGTCTATTTCATTACATTTTCTATTTACTGTTGAAGAGTGCTAGAGTAAAGGTACGTGTGCATAGCATCTAATATAAGAACACTTTTGGATTGTTTACATTGCTTAAGTGTTGCTTTTCTTGTACACTGCACTAAATTGATCTAAGGGCTTGTCCTAAACAAGATAAGGTGGGGAAGTTATTACCCTCCCTTAGCCCACAAACAATCTCCTCACTCACTAACCCAAGTCTAACTAAAAATGAGTAGACGTTGGCCCTAGGGACATCTCGGACTCAATTAGGAGATTATCCTAAGGGGGAAAGGTGTTGGAATTTGACTCCTGCCAAATCAGTGTCTAGGAAGGGGATTAAGGGCCGAAAGCCCGAAGGTTGGTGGTTACTTAATTAAGCAACGTCTTTGACGGATAACCTCCCACCAATCTTGCCCTGACCTGGCTGATTAGCTTGTGGTCAAAGTCTGCATTATACCTCCTGTGGACAGTCTAAACAGTTAGGAGTCGTCTAGGTCTAAGCTCTATCCTAACATAGGTTAGATTTTTCTTTATTTTTTGTTTGTTTATTTGTTTGTTTTTTTGTTTTTGTGAAAATGGATTATAATTACAATTATTCTGATTATAACTTAAATCCATATTTCACCCCAACCTCTTTCAGTTCGGATATTACCAACCCGGCATTACATAACTCTAACCAATCAAGTATGCCAGATTGGTCTTATCCGAATCAATATATGCCCCAATCCCAGTGCTATGAACAAGAATGGGACAATCATCACCACTCTTCACCGAGTCAGTGGGGATACAACCCCCGAATCTTACTATCAACAACCTTACCAACAAACAGCTTCATATAATCCATACCAAGACCAACCTATAGAAGAAAAATCTTCTTAGAGAAAAGACATTTGAAGCCTTCCTTGAGTCCACACGACAAGTACAAATCATAGCAGACTCAATTCTCCCAAACAATTCCCAAATCCAAGATCCTTACTCTAATTTCAAGTCCAGCCACAACAAGAAGAACCTGTTGACTTCGAAAAGAATATGGAATTCATGATTCAGTCCCAAAATAATTGTGTTCAATCCCAAATGGATCGTCTCCAATCTCTCAATAGGCTAGAAGCAAAAGTGAGTCATTTGGTTAAAATAATTAATGATAGGAATGAAGAAACTCTACCTAACACATTTTCAACCACTCATGATTCTCCTAGCCATATTGACGAAGAATCATGGTATCTTGGAGATTTTAACCAAGATTCGATTTCACCACAAAACTTTGAACTTGACCAATATCAACCCATTGATAAATTGGCAAGTTTTTCTTTCAATGAGATTGAACTTGAAGATGAATGTGATACCGATTCTCAATATTGTGATTCAGTTCTACTTTTTGAATCTATGTTGACTCCAGTATCCTTACCCGATTCGGACTTAGTTCTGAAGCCAACACTGATTCCTATCCCTATAGAGCTTGAACATGAACCACTTATTCTAGATAGTCACATTCCATTATTGGGAAATGAATGTGAACTTGAATCCTATGATTTGGACCAAATCCATGAACCAACTCCGACTCTCGAACCTAAACTTGATTTGAGTTCTATTCCCGAGTCAATATCGGTTTCTATTCCCTTCATTGTTGAGCCCAAATCATCCATTCCACAAAATCACATTCCATTGTTGGACCAAGGTTTAGATCAATATGACTCTGTGATGATATCCCAAGACTGGTCATATAACGGGAAAATTTTCATGCTAGGATCTTGCATGATCCTGTTCATATTGGGGATTATAAAAATAATAATAAGAAAGAGGTGATAAAAGGTGGGTTTCATGAAAATTCACAATATCTAGATTGGGCAGAAACGCTTGGCCCAATCAGACCTCCACCGGAACCACCACCTTAAGTAATATTTTTCTTCCCTTTCTTCTTTTTCATGCATCTATGCATTAATTCATACATTGAGGACAATGCATGAGATAGGTGTGGGGGAGGGTCTAACATAACTTATGTTTTTTCTTTTTATTAAAAAAAAAAGAAAGAAAAAAAAACTAACACTTTCTTTACTTTTAAAAACTTTTTGAAAATAGAAACAATATTTTGACATATTTTTTGTAAGAAATTAAGTAAATTTTAAGGAATAGGAAAATCATAATTAGGATTTCTTATACTTGGTCAAAATAAGATTATTTGTTTGATTTTTAGGGTTAGGAAGATAATTTGTCAAAGTAATTTAGTCTTGATCTTTACCTTGATGAAGTATGCACACATCATACACTTATACACTTAGGGTTCAAAAACAAAGATTCTTATGCCTTATAAAAAATATATATAAAAAAAAAGAAAAAGAAAAAGAAAGAAATAAGCAAATCTAATTATTGATTAGCTAGGTGCTTTGGCCTAAGCAAGCCTTAGTATTTACGCGAAAGATGATTAGATAAGTTAAAAAAAAAATATCCTGTGATTAAGCTGGGTATTTGTGCCTAATAAAGCATAAGTATTCACGCCTAAAGAAGGTCCATATAATAAAATTCTTAGTTTTGTGGCCTTTTTTGCTCAAGTTCTTAAATTCTTAGGGGTGTTTTCTCACCCGGTGCCCTAAGACCGTCTGGTTTGGGAGTCATCGATTTAAGGCTTGTTACATGGGCAGATTAGAAAGCCTAAACTAAGGAATAATACCACCAAAATATATATATATATATATATATATATATATATATATATATTATATTATATATATATATATATATATATATATATAAATAAGGCATAAGAGTTAGAGTTAAAGAACCCTTAGTCAAAATTTTCACGGTCACAAGGTGCATATGACTTAGGGTAAAGTAATAGACTAGATGAGAAGTACAATTTGAAACCTTACTTTGATTGATAACAAATTTTTGAATAGAGACCAAGTTTAGGAATGAAAAATTCGATTTTCCTATAACTTATAGATTACTTAAATCTTACAATAATATTTCAAATATTTTTCTTCTTCAAAATGCTTTTCGAAAATACTAACTCTTTGTTTCTCTTTCTTTATGCATTTTGTGGGTGCAATCCACTGAAAACCCTCACGAGACAGAACTCGTCCTCTAGGGGAAACATAGAGGTTTAACGGCATGTTGCACATGCTAAGTGCAATCGCGTGACCTGCGAAAGTGGTCTAATAATCTTTAGTTTAGTTTTATTGTTTTGCTCGAGGACGAGCAAAAGATAGGTGTGGGATGTGATCATACACATATTTTGCATTCTTTTCATTACATTCCTACATTTATCGTGTAATAAATCTGCTAATTTCCTTGTCTTAAATATTTATTTTGCAGAAGATAATAATGAAGAGAAAGAGGATTAAACCAAATAAATACCAGTTAAAATCAGATTTAACTGGATCTATTTGGTTAGCTAAGGATGATCCCAGATCTAGTTAGAATAAATCAAGGATTGGGGCAAATGTTCAGCTGAAGATTAGAGCAAATCAGACTGGATACAGTTTAGAATTTTAATCATATCTTTTGCTACCGAATCTAAAATCTGATGATTCAAGATGCTACAAAAAGAAGACGTAAAGTGCTACAATTCTTCTGTTGATCACTCGTTCTAATTCTGTCATCTGTTAAGCAATATTCAGCACTCAACACGTCATCAAGCTGCAGAACAGAATTCTGGATAAATCCAGTATGGAGATAAGGGGAGGATTCAAATTTCAGAAAAGCCAGCTTTCCCTATCTTTATACTCCTCTAATCTCTGCTATAAATACCTGCAATCTCAAAGGCAAGGGGAGGAAGAGGAACACCACTTCAGAAGGAAGCACCATCTCAGAGAGAGCTTTAGTTTAGGTTTTTCTTTTCTTCTTCAATGTAATTTTCATTTTCTTTATTTTATTTTATTTTTAAGCTAGAGAGAGTTACATGATCAAAAGAGAGGAAGAGTTATTGTAGAGTGACACTATTGTAATCTTTTCTTCAAGAAGCCTATATTGAAGGTGACAATCAATGGAGGTTCATTGTGCTCAATCTCGCCGAAGCCTTTCTTTCCTTTCTTCTTTTCTACTACTTTGCTTTACTCGATGCGAAGGTAAATTTCATTTATGGTTCAACAGTAGAGGTAAATATTCTTCTTTTTCTTTTTATTTCTAATCTTTGCATTTTTTATTTCTAATCTTTGCATCACACTTTTCTTTATCTCTTTTTGGTTCCTTTTATTTTATAAGTAAAACAACAACGATACCATCATCTCTTCTTCTACCATCTTCTTCTTAACTTAACATTTTCATTTTCTTTTTATTAACTGAGAAGATAAGTATTAACTAATTTTGTAAATTAAAAGAAGAAACTTACATAACGCTTCCATCGCTGTCCCTCCCTGTGGATCACGACCCGTTAGCCCTAGGCTACACGGTAGAATTGAGGACCTTGCACTGTTCTAAATTTCTGTATTTTTATGTGCAGGTTTGGCTCGATCAGGTATGACCCAGGCCACCCTAGTAGAACATGCCGCCATAATTTACAAACTTCACTCCTATCCCAAATAGGGTTGCTGAAAGCTGCATCTGGAAGCAATTGGTCAAGTAAGGTGAACAGGCTGAAGAAATTATTGCCAGGGTTAAGGCAGAAGAAAACAAACCCAGACCCGAAAAGTCGACAAGACGCATGCCAGAAACATCTTTTCAATCAAAAAGAAAAGATAATTTGGCGACGGAGACAAAACCCCCTGTCAAACCTCAGCCGGTTAGGGGAGGAGGTTATTCAAGTCAGCCACGCGCCAACAAGTAGTATTCCTTCAAAGATGAGTATGTGGTTGAGGTTGTACCTGTACACAAAATACAGTATTTCAGAACTTAAGATTAAAGAGTGCAAGTTAATCAATACTACCGCAATAGCAAGTGGCTATGCGGGTCGTGATCCACAAGAGGGACTAGCGATGGAAGCTTTTTTAGTAAGTTTTCTTTTTAAGATACAAAGGATGGTTAAAATTCTTCTTTTAGTTCTTGTAAAGAAAAAGAGAAAAATTAAGTTAAAGTGAAGTTAGAAAGAAAGTGGTAGATTTAGAAGATGGGAAAATGAAAAATGGATTATTTATAAAGAATTGAAAAGGGTGATAAAAATGGTTGGAGATTGTGATATTGAAACTAAAGAATAAAGAAAAGAAAGACAACCTAAAATTACTTACATCTTCAGTGCTCATATACCTTGGATCCGTTGCAACGACTTACCTTGTCTTTGAAGACAATCAAGCATGGCGTATAGGATCTTCCCCATTCTCGATCTAACAAAGCTGCGAAAACGCGGCTTTGGCCGCGTTTTCGCGGCCAGGGTGTGGCCGGGTGGCCACACCCTATTGGTGGTGCTCCCGACTTCTCGATTTGTATTTATCTTCAGCTGGATTTGCAGTTTAAGTCCGGGATTTTGACGAAATGGCCTTTGATCCTTGGCTTCAACTGAATCGATTTGTAGGGATTTGTTTCAACTGATTTCAACCTCTCTGATTTGCCAAGATCTGTCCTGATTCCCTGATTTCAAATTTATTTTGATTTAATTCAGAATTTGATGGGCTTTTGGGCTCATTTCTCTTCATTCTCCTTTAGGAACGGGCCTGCAAATAAATCAAACATTTAATTAGGAAAAAGCAGAGTTTATTTTATAATAAGTATGAGAATATGATAATAAATGTACAATATTAGTGACCAATCACACCTTCATACCTATCTTTTGCTCGTCCTCGAGCAAAACAACTAAACTATACTAAGGATTATTAGACCACTTTCGCAGGTCACTCGATTGCACTGAGCATGTGCAACAAGCCGTTAAACCTCTAGGTTTCCCCTAGAGGACGAGTTTTGTCTCGTGTGGGTTTTCAGTGGATTACACCCACAAAATCCATAAAGAAAGAGAAACAAAGAGTTAGTATTTTCGAAAAGTATTTTGGAAGAGAAAAAATATTTGAAATATAATTGTAAGATTTAAGTAATCTATAAGTTATAGAAAAACTGAATTTTTCATTCTTAAACTTAATCTCTATTCAAAAATTTGTTATCAATCAAAGTAAGGAGTCAAATTGTACTTCTCATTTAGTCTATTACTTTACCCTAAGTCATATGCACCTTGTGACCGTGAAAATTTTGACTAAGGGTTCATTAACTCTAACTTTTATGCCTTATATATATATATATATATATATATATATATATATATATATATATATATATATATATATATATATATATATATATAATATATATAGGGTAAAGTGCTCCTAGTAGGTCTCCTTAGATTACAACCTAAGGAGACAACTTAAAACTCCAACATCCTGATTTTTTTTTCACGATCCGATCGCACATTATAATATTCATGTTATAAGATGTATGCATATAAAAAATCACGTGATTTGAAGTTTGTTTACTCTGTTTTCTTTGGGTTCAAACATTAACGGTTTTTAAACAGTAGAACAAAATGGAACGACTAGATCAATGAGTAAATGAACTTCAAATCATGTGATTTTTTATATGCATACATCTTATAACATGAATGAATATGATAATGTGCGATCGGATCGTGAAAATAAAATTGAGATGTTGGTATTTTAAGCCGTCTCCTTAGGTTGTAATCTAAGGAGACCTACTAGGAGCACTTGACCCATATATATATATATATATATTAATATATATATATATATATATATATATATATATATATATATATTATATTGATGGTGTCATTCTTTAGTTCTATTAGGCTTTCTAATCTGCCCATATAACGAGCCTTTAATCGATGACTCTCAAACCAAACGGTCTTAGGGCACCGGGTGAGAAAATACCCCAAGGACTTAAGACTCGAGCAAACAAGGCCACAAAACTAAGGATTTTTTATATGAACCACTTTTAGGCATGAATACTTATGCTTTATTAGGCACAAATACCGAGCTTAATCAGAGGATTTTTTTTTATATATATATTCTTTCAAACTTATCTAATCATCTTTCGCATAAATACCAAGGCTTACTTAGGCCAAAGCACCTAGCTAATCAATAATTAGATTTGTTCATCTTTCATAGATATATTTTATTCTTCTTCTTTTTTTTATAAGGCATAAGAATCTTCATTTTTTGAACCCTAAGTGTGTAAATGTATGAAGTGTGCATATTTCATTAAGGTAAAGATCAAGACTAAATTACTTTGACAAATTATCTTCCTAACTCTAAAAATCAAACAAATAATCTTATTTTGACCAAGTTTAAGAAATACTAATTTTGGTTTTCCTATTCCTTAAAATTAACTTAATTTCTTACAAAAAATATGTCAAATATTGTTTCTATTTTCAAAAAGTTTTTAAAAGTAAAGAAAATGTTAAAAAATTTTTTAATAAAAAGAAAACCTAAGTTATGTTAGAACCCTCCCCCACACCTATTTCATGCATTGTCCTCAATGTATGAATTAATGCATAGATGCATGAAAAAGAAGAAAGGGAAGAAAATATTACCTTAACGTGGTGGTTCCGGTGGTGGTCTGACTGGTCCACAAAATGCGGCCAATCGACTTTTCATGGAGTTCGGAGGAACCCACCAGAATTTTCTCTAATATAACCTACTAAAATGATGTATCCATGAAGAATTTTTATTAAAAATTTAACCCCATCTAATTTTCAATTTTATAATTAATTTCGGAGTCAAATTTGTCAACCACCTTGTCCCAAAATGGAGTGAGAAAAGATAGAATGATTGACTTGGACTCAAGAAGTACGGGAACTAATACCAACTCAGAAAAGTGACTTAAGTCAAGTAAAGGTTCAAGAGTCAAGATTAGTTCAGGAAGTGGGTCCAAATCAAGAAGTTGAAACTCAAGTCCACATTCATTTTCCAATAATGGAATGTGACTTAATATTGGTGATTCAAGTTCAAGAATGATAGGTGTGGGAATCAAAACTAACTCTAAAATATTACTCAAATCGGGTAACAAAACAGGAGTCAATATTGATTCGGAAATTTGAACTGGATCATAAATTGGAGAATCTAGGTCACATTTCTCATTGAGTTCAATTTCATAAAAATGAGAACTTGCCAATTTGTCAATGGGACTTTCAAAAGTATGAAATTGGTCAAGTTCAATAAAATGATCATCAAGATGGGTGATTCAATTTCATTATGAATTGGCACAGGATCCAATGTTGACTCAGGAGAAAATTGAAATCAGGTGAAAACACTGGAGTCATAATTGAATCAGGAAGTAGAATTGAATCACTAAGTTGAGGTTCATGATCATATTCATTCTCAAGTTCAATTTCAAGAAAGGGATAACTTGCCAAACTGTCAATGTCATTTTCAAAATTTGGAGTTTGAGCAAGTTCAAATGATTTTTCTGAAATGGAACCTTGTTTTCCAAAACAAAATGATGTTGGCCCAAGGTTACAATCAACCGGTTTTTGAGTTTTGATGATTACAAAACATATATAGTTATTTGTACTAATCATTTTCTAGTGTTTAAGTGTGTTTCAGGGTTCTAAGGATTCTACTTGTGCTCTTCCCTAAAGATGACTCAATTCGGGATCTTTTGACTCATGATGACTCAATTCGGGTTCAAGAATACAAGCTATGCAACATTCCATGGAAAAGCCCTAATTTGAAGACCTTGTAGTCACCTAGAACCTTTGTAAGAATTAGTTTGTTAAAGAATGAGGTTATCTTAAGTTGGCTCAAGAAAATACACACATACCATCATTTTCCAAAATACGATTTTTGTTTTGATTTAGGTGCATGTCTTGATGGTTATACATGACTCAAATTATTTTACAATTTTACATCTTATTTATATCATGTATACCAACCTTTATAGCATGATACTTAGTCATATAGCCTTACAAATTTATTTTGAAAAATTTTCAAAGTTCAAAATTTTTTTCAAAAAAAATCCTATTTCAGGCCTGTCGGTCGACCGGCCGGTCGACCGGATCCATTTCAGGCTTGATCGGTCGATCGACCGATTGACCGAGCCTTGTGGTCAGGGCGTGCACGTTTGTGCACGTCTGTCGGTCGACTGACTGAAAGCCCTTTGCTCCGCGTTTTGTCGGTCAACCGGGCCAGTCGCCCGACAGAACAAAGAGAAATTTTTTCTTTGGCTGCCGGCGACCGACCGGTCGACCGAGTCCAACGGCTAGTTTGCCAATGGACTGTCGGTCGCCCGGGTCGGTCGATCGACAGCCGCCAGTAGCCCTAACGGCTAGTTTCAGAATTTTCATCATGGGATTTGATTGAGATGTTTTGGTCTGATCTCTCTGAAATTTTGGGGGCTACTTCTTGACCTGTTTAGCTAGTTCTAATGATGATTAGATCTCCTCTAATCCCTATAAATAGAGGGCATTGGTCACTTGCAAAAATTAAGAAAAATCCCTTGTTTTCAAGTTTCCAAAAAGAAAGAAAAGTTTTCAAAGGCTTTCAATTTCCTAAGTGCATTCTTGGTTACTAGTTTTCAATTGTTTTTCAAGCTATTTAGTACTACTTTACAACTGAATTTTTCTTTACACTTCTTGATCCAAAATACTTCCTCATTCTATTAGGAGTTGTGAAAGAGAAGTGTGTGATCCTTTGTTGATCACCTCGTTACTTGTTGTTCTTGTGTTGAGATCCCTCTTGTGGAGAGGATTGGATTGGTGGAGTTCGGTACTCCGGTCTTCGGTAGACCTTTTGTAATTTCCTCGGTGGACATAGTGGAAACCCTTCACGGTGGTGAAGGCGGGGACGTAGAGCGGTGGCTCGAACCTCGAAACAAATCCTTTGTGTTGCGAGTGATTCCTTATTGCCTTTTGTTGCTTTACATTTCTATCTTGTGATATCTCTTGTGTGCACTTCATTATTGCATCCATTTCATTATTTGTATTTTCCAGTCTTTACTCATCTAAAAAAGAAAGCAATTACGCGCCTCAACTCATAATCTAGAGGAATCAAAGAGGAGAAGTTTTAGAGCCCTTCACGGGGAATTCGGCTTCAATTTCTTGTTTTGAGTGACCGTTTGCATCATATATACATACTTATTTAAAAGATCATTAGATTAGCATTAACACCTATTCACCCCCCCTCTAGGTGTTTTTCAATTGGTATCAGAGCTTTGGTCTCTAGGCTCTTGGCTTAACAACCTTAGAGAGATCCTTTATTACTAATCATTCTACTCATTTTTCATCCTCATACACTTAGTAAAAATGGCCGAAGGAATTAAGACCCCACCCAAGTTTGATGGCCTTAACTTTACCATATGGAAAGTTAAGATGATCGTATTTTTGCAATCCTTAGGGAGCCAGGTTGCAAAGGCGGTGACCAAGCCCTTTAGTACACCCCCCGGTGATGAGGACACTTGGTCCGATATTGTCACGAAGGAGTTTGATGCTAATGCTAGGGCACACTATGCCTTGCTTCAAGCCCTTAATGACGATGATTTCTCTAGAGTCATTCATTGCAAATCCGCACATGAGATTTGGACTCACTTGCTTATCACTCATGAGGGGACTTCACAAGTAAAGAGGGCAAAAATCGACCTTCTTTGTTCCCAATATGAAAATTTTTCTATGCAAGATAATGAAACCATAGATGATATGGTTACTAAATTTACAAAGATTACTAATGGACTTTCTTCTTTAGGTGACGGGATTGACAACGACCAAAAAGTAAGGAAGATCATCCGTGCACTCCCTCCATCTGGGAAGTAAAAGCCACTACTTTAAAGGAGCTCAATGACAAGGAAGAAATGGAGCTTATAGGTCTCATTGAGAATCTCAAAACTCATGAGATGGAAAGAAAAGCAAGAGAAGAGATGCTCTTCTCAAGAAGAAAGCTATTGCCTTCAAGAGTTCTTCCAACTACTCCGACGACGATGATGAAGAAGAGGATGATGAGGATCTTTCTCTTCTTGTAAAGAACGTTCGGAGAATGTACAACAAGGCAAAGTTCCAAATAGAAGGAGATGACAAGATAAAGAAGAGAAGAAAATCATTTGCTTTAATTGCAAAAAGACGGGTCACATTGTTGCGGAATGTCCGGATAAAATCAACCCTCCAAATCCAAGAAGCCATACAAAAAGAAAGCTTTAAAGGCTACTTGGGATTCGGAGAGTGAATCCGATGAGGAAGTCGACACCCCAACATGTGCTTCATGGCTAATGAAAGCACAAGTAAGGTAACTCCCGATACTTCCATTGATTGTGATCTATCCATCGATGAACTAGGAGAAGCTTTTGAAGAACTATCTCATAACTATGATTTTTTCAAAAAGAAATATTTGAAAATGAAAAAGAAAAATGAATCTCTAAATCATAAAATTTTCACTCTTACAAAAGAAAAGGAGGAATTACTTTCTAGTCTTGTTTCTACACAAAAGGACTTTGATAACTATAAAATTTCTTGCAAAGGTAAATTTTCACAAATTAATGAAAATGAAAATTCATACTAAAAGAGAAAATTGATTCATTAGGAGTAGTTTTGAAAAATGTGAATTTGATAAGAATAGACTAGAGGCTATGTTTCCTAAGAAACAAGTCCCAAAGAAACATTCACATGCTATTCTATGCTCATGTTCATAAATCACAACCTTCACATCATGCATTCATGCATGGTAAAATTTTTCATGCACATATTGTGACCGTAAAGGTCATTTGGTTAAATTTTACTATGATAGGCTAATGCATCGAATAATAATGTTTGGGTTCGGAATACTAACTTTCAAGGACCCAAGAAAGTTTGGGTACCAAAGTCAACAAATTTGTTAAATGATGTAGGTACATTTCAAGGCCCAACGACGTAAATGTTGGCCCAAAGGCCTATCACCCTAGTTTTGATGATGATCAACTCATGAAGTTATGTTTACTAATGATCTTGTGTTTAATTAGTGACAGATTCCTTATCAAGATCTTAGTAGGTGTGGAGCTTCAACAAAGGATTTAAAGACAAGTTGTGAAGCTAGCACCGGTTGATTCACGAGCCTATGGATCAAGACCATATCTAGAGATGAGCTCGGTGGATTGCATTTGGACCAAGTCAAGAAGATGAGAAGCCTTCAAGTGAAGACTTCAAGAAGATAAAGACTTGTGTCTAGGTATAAGATTTTGTTTTTGTTTAGATAAAATGTAAAGGATAGAATAGATTGGTGGATTTCTCAAGTCATATCACACACACACTCTTGAGATTTAATTGTCTTTTCATAAAAGAATTTTTAGTTAGAAAAGACTCCTTCATTTGGTAAAAAGGTTTTTCATTGGACAAAATACATGTCTTGTTTTTGATGTTACCTATATACATATCTTTCAAAACCAAGCTTAGTGCTTTATGTCAAAACTAGATATTTCATTATGATTGTGTAGTGGATCATATCCATACACACTATGCCTTGATAAGTTCAAAATATCTTGTTTTTGTATTTTGTGAAGTTATGGAAAAACAAGTTTTAGAATACATGTTTTTAGAAAAACAGTTTTTATTGTGATTAAAACTATTTTTTAGATTTACTGTGAATTTATGGGATTTTTATTGAGTGAAAAGATCTATTTTCAAATCCCGTATCTGTGCAGAACTGAAAACTGTTTCAGGCTTCAGCGGTCGACCGGTCCGGTCGACCGAGTCTGAAGTCGGTCGACCGGGTCGGTCGACCGGACGTGCACAGACGTGCACGCCTGTGTGCACTGGAGAACGGTCGACCGTGCCGGTCGACCGCTTCAGAGAGCTTTGCTCTCAGGAAATATCGGTCGATCGGGTCCGGTCGACCGACAGAGAGTTTACTCTCTCCTCCAGTTGCTCGGTCGACCGGGTCGGTCGACCGGAGGCTGCAACGGTCGGATTTTGACCGTTGCCGGTCGACCGGACCGGTCGACCGGAAGCTCTGGCAGAGCCCAACGGTCAGATTTTTCTGGCCTCTATAAAAGGGGGTTTTGTCATTGTTTGAAGCCAAGATTTTGGAGACCTTAGAGCCAGTTTTCTCATATTCATTCCAGAGGTTTTTCTCCACAAAATAGTGAGCTAATACTTCCAATCAAAAGGGAAGATTTTATAAGAGTGTAAAAGTGATTTCTTGAGATTTTCACCAAAGATTCTTTCCTTACTTTCTCACACAAACACTTGAGCATCCATTGAGCTATTCATCCTATAGGTGTTGTAGTGAGAGTTTTTGTAGGTGATCAAGTGTTTAGATCACCAAGATTTCATCTTGTACTTTGAGGAGACGGGCAAGTGTGCTCGTGGTTGTTTAGGGTTCGGGTGCGAACTCTTGTAGCTTGAGGTGCGGCCTCGACGAGCCGGTGGGCTTGTGGTGTGTAAGGGACTTGGGAGTCCGAGGGCTTGTAGGTGTTGCGGCACCAAGGAGAGATTCGGTTGGATCGTGCATAGTGGAAATCTTCGTGTGTCGAAGGCGGGGATGTAGAGCAAGTGTGCTCGAACCTTGAAACAAACCCTTTGTGTTTGCGATTGCTTACTCTATCTCTCTTTCTCTCTTTGTCTCTTATATCTTGCATTACTTTATAGTCTTTATCTCTTATATGCATGATATACCCTTGTGCTCATAATTGCTATACTTGCTTGGGATTGTTGTTAACACTAGTATTCAACCAAGAGAGCCAACGCGGCACCTCAACCCATTCAAGGGAATCTAGAGGAGTTTGTCCAGAGCCTCGCAAGGGGAATTCGGCAACACTCTTGTGTTATACATAAGTGTTCAATTAAAAGAAGTTAATTTGGTCAACTTAGTTTTAATTCCGCATTATTTTTTCATAAGTGACCATTAGATTAGCCATCACCTATTCACCCCCCCTCTAGGTGATCTTACAATTGGTATCAGAGCCAAGTGCTCTTGATATTGGGTCTAACAACCTAGAGTTAAAGATCCTCCTTTAGGCTAATCACAATATTTTGTACACACACCATGGACTTCATGTCACCACCCACCTTTGAAACTCTTAACATCAAATTTGGAAGGTTAAGATGTCTTTGTTCCTCAAAGGACTTGGCCTTAGTGTATATCTTGCCACAACTAATAAAGAAATATTGCTTAAATGGTAAGAACATTGAGGCTAATGCAAAAGCCCTTCATGCTATTAAGTCAACCCTAAATGATGATTATTTATCTAGGGTTTCTAATGTTGAATCGGCTTTTATAGTATGGAACATCATCACCTCCCTCGGCGAAAAAGATCTATACTATGCGGGGAGTGACTCGGACGTTGGAAGCGACACCTCCAACGCATGCTTTATGGTCCAAGGGGATGACCCCCTTGAGGTAAATTCCGAATCCGATGATGAGGACATGTCATATGATGAGCTCACTTCATTTTGCCAAACAATTCTTGAGAAATATGACATGTTAAGAAAAGATAATAAAAAGATGAAAAAGGACATTGCTTGCATGCATAAAGAACAGACTCACTAGAGATAACATTGCATGCTTAGAAAAAGATAACAAAAGTTGAAAAAGAAATTTGATTGCATGCATGTAGAAAATGATTCTTTTAGAAATAAACTTGCATGTTTAGAAAAGGAAAATAAGATTTGAAAAATGAAAATGTTTCCTTGCTTTCAAAATTGAATGATCTTTGTGAAGGGAACAATATTTTGAAAAATGATATTGCTATGGTGGAACAACAAAAAGAAAATATTTTACTAGAAAATAAATCTTTAAAAAGAAAATTTGTTGAAAAAGAAAAGGATAATGTTTTTCAAAAGAAAAAGAAAAATGATTCTTTATCTCACCATGCTTTACATGCCACAACTAATGAGATTAAGAATTTGAAAAATAAAATGAGGTTTGAGTTCAACTTTGAACTCTTGTGCTTTTAATCATTCTAGGTTGGAGTTAATGTTTTCAAAGAAACAAACTCCACACATTCATGCACATCATAACCATGCATTTGCTTTGTTGCACAACATGACCACACTCCTACACATAAGCATACTAAGGTGTACACATGTACACATTGTGGCCGCAAAGGCCATTTAGCAAAATATTGTTTTGTTAAGAAACCTCATTTATATTTTGCTAAGTATAAAGATTTTGGATCCTTACAATAAAGCTAACCCAAAGGACCCAAGAAAGTATGGGTACCAAAACCCCCACCCTTTGATTTGATGTAGGTGAGGGCTCTCACAAAACGTGAGAGGATTGGTGCCTTGATAGCGGATGCAATGGACATGATGGACAAACTTTTGGATGCATTGCTATCAAGGAGATTTTGGTGGGAAAGACCACCATGCTTGGAGTTTTGGGTTGGTAACAATTTCTAAACTCCTATTTTATTTATGTACATGCTTTTATTTTCATAATATCATTCATAGCATGTTCATGTTTTAAGATATTATGTGCTTCATGTGGTATTTTACATGCTTAGATGTAGAATGATCAAACTTGCTTTTATACATATATAAATAGTGAACTACAATTGACTCATATATTTTGAATTTCATGCTCACTTGTATCCACTATATGCATATGTATAGACTAGTTTTGATGATTCTCCGTTATACATTGTTTTACCTATTTTATGTCCACTTCATGTATATGCATGTTTATTCAAATCTAATAAATATACATGTATACCCCTTGAGTCATTTGCCATCATGCAATATATATTGGACTCTTTTTCATATTTGGATATGTATGCATATTGTTAGAATTGGATAAATCATACATATAACATGAAGATTAGTATTTTTAAATAAATAATAATAAAAAAAGATTTTCATGTTTTTGATTTGTACAACAAAATGTGATTTATGATCTTTTTTTTTTTTTTTTAGCTTGAATGACTATTTTCATAAAGCATTGCTAAATACAAAATACTTTATGAAAATATATGATTTGTTTTAAGATGAAAAATAAGATTTTCATGAGATTCATGCTTCACTTTCTATTTTCATGAAAATACCATTTACATAACCTTTGAACACTCATCTTTTATGATAAAAGATAATTTTTGAGCTTTATGGACTATGAGTGCTTGAACTTTTATGTATTTAGTATTATTCATGGAAAACATTTGATTTGTATTTTGAAGGATCTTTAACTAGTTTGTCAAAAATCCATTTAAATAGTTATCTATTCTTCAAATTGATTCACATGATCTATTTTAATCATATGGATAAATTCTTTTGTATTTCAAAATTTATTTGATGCTTCATGATTGAATATTAGTTTAAATGTTAGCATTTGTCAAACACTTGGATTTATACTTATACACATTATGGATCACAAATAAATCTATATATGATTGGGTTTGAATGCTTATTTGTGCCATTAGGTGTGCTAGTATAGCCTAAGTTCTGATGATTATTACATTTTAAACTTGTATTCCCATTTTGGATTTATGCTATGATCATGTGCTTTCATTTCATGTATATGTTTGTTTTGCCAAAACATTAAGATATACATGGATACCTCTTGAGTCATTTGCCTTTCATGCAAATCTATATAGGACTCAATTGTGTTTTAAGGATATGTATGTATACTTAATGTCTTGTCAAAACATACATATATCTTGAAATATAAATTTTTGTTTTTTAATAAAATTTGTTAATTTTTCAATAAAATTTTGTGATGGATTACATGATTTCAAAATTTTAAGGAATATTGAGTTTATTGCTATTTTTCATGATACCATTGTTCCACATAACACTAGCACTCACTTCTTTTTGATATGGACTTTATGGATAGAGTGCTTTTTAGTGCCTTGTGTTTCATTGATATTTCATGAAAAACTTTTGACTTATTCCTTGATTGAAGGATTCCGTACTAGTGGTTAAACACCTTCATTTAACTAGTTCGAATTCTTCATGTGGTAGATTTTATGATATATACACTAAGCTTAATTTTCAATTGTATCATTGGATATTTTCAATTGGTATCAATATGAGACCCTTATTGTGTATACTCATATGTTGTTCTTTCATATATGTATGATCTACTTAAATTGGTAGTATACTCTTTTCATACATATATATGATTGTTGTGTGCTTGTATTAAAATGGATTTATATTTGAAAGCACAATAGTTGTTAATGCTAAGCTTACTTCAAATCTTATTTTTTTAAAGCTTATGCATTGTATTTCAAAATTGGTATCAAAATTCAAAATTTGATTGTTCTACATTTGGTACCTTAAAAGAAAGTTGTGTATTTTAAGATATTTCAAAATTTTGTTTTCATAAGAAAAGTTCAAATTTTGTCTTGTTATAAGAAATATTCAAAATTTTTGATTTGTATTCCTATATGCAAGGAGAGCTTAACATCTCTCTTACATATGGATTCATGTTGAGTATATTATAATTGAGGAGCTTGACAACTCTTCTTTATATGATATACGTGTGTAGGGGGAGCTTCACATCTCCTCTTATGCATACATAATATGTGTTATGTGAGTTAGGGCTTGTCATCCTTCTTCATGTAATGCATATATGTAGGGAAGTAACTTAGCGTCTTCCTCTTCATGAATGTATATCGCATATAAATCTTATGAT